>MU204338.1:548435-572250 GCA_017309775.1 Paedocypris sp. Pulau Singkep | reverse complement strand
ACACACACACACACACACACACACCTACACACACCCACACACACACACACACACACACACACACACACACACACACACACACACACACACACACACACACACACACACACATATTTTCCCTTTTTATATAAACTACAGTGTAACATACCTTCTGGATGTGTGCATAAAACACCTATATGAACATCACTTTTGATATGAAGATGGGAAAATGCGCCCCCTAGTCATTTAGCATACTGTATTGGTTTTGTTTACTGTATACTGTTAGCATGAAATTGAATCATTTGGGAGAAATGTGAGAAATGATAACTGCATATATGTTCATTATCTTACCACAAAGGGTGGAGTGGAGTTTTCTATATGGTAAATCCCGGTGTGTAGATGTAGAGCTGGGGTGCCAACCCGTGGCTCTTGAGCCTCATGCGGCTCTTTAACTAGTTTCATGCGGCTCTTCAGGAGCTTTCACGTGACATGAGTCAAATATGCACACAATGTTAACTGTTGAAAAGCGCACGTGTGAATATGTCTCGAAGAACTTTCTATACATTTGACCACAGGCCGGAAGTCTTCAGCAGAGAAGTACAGAGTACCAGAAAACCGTGCTTCACTAAAAGTGCAGTACCATACTGTAAAAATTACTCCATTACAAATTACCTGTACAACTCACCAATTCTAAGATTTGAGTAAAAGTCGTAAAGTATCCAATTTTAAAGAATTTAAAGTATAAAAATACTTAACTCATACTGAGTTTAGACAATAATAAACACCAATAAAATGTAAAAAACAAAACTATTTAATTATGAGTTTTTTCCTTTCCTATTATACATACAAATTAAATTTAACACCTCAATGTTTCAAAATGGCGGAACAAAATAGATAAAAAAAGAACAAAAAGTGTCTGTCAAACTCAAATGTGCAAGTAACATTAAGTGTCTATTCAAATGTAGTGGAGCAAAGAGTACATATACTCAATCAAAGTGTAGTCAAGTAGAGGGTAAAAGTAGCTTATATTTTTGATAATTTGATATTTTTACTTTTTCTCCTGCATGTGAACGCCAGTCCAGAGGAGCTGAAAGAGACTGGTGATGACTGGTGATTTCTGCAACAAAGCCTTTCAGCACATTTTGTGCGGATTCTTTGTGTGAATTCACTTTTTTAAGATGGAGGTCACCAGCTGCTCATCAACAGTGATGACTTGGTTTCTGTTCTGATTGTTCTGGCCTGTGTTTTGCTTTTATTGTCCCTGTTGAAGAAAGTGTTCAGTTTTTCTGCACAGGAGGCAGAGTTGGCGCAGTCAGTAGCAACTGGTTTGCTGGCAAAGCCAATCATAGTGTTTAGTCCTTGCCATTCCTCCCTCGTGTTCCTAGATAATACTTTTTCCTCAACCATCCTTCTGTCGTTTGTCAGAGCAGATTGGCTCTTGAACTCTTTTTTCGGTTCTTTCAACTTCTGCTCGTCTCCCCGAAGAAATGCTATTTTCCTTAGGGTTAGACAGCATTTTATGTATTTGGTTAACCATTTTTATTGTTGGCGTAAATGGTTGATTTCTTTTTAGTACTGACGATGTCTTCACAGAATAAAATATTTGAAGCTATTTGCTCTGCTGCCAGGCTTAACCTTCCTATTATGTTTGGGTCAATTTGGCTCATTTTCAAAATGTTTTAGAATTGTTTAAAAAATACTTACAATTATTTTTCACTTTAAAACTTCTCCTGCTTGGCTTATTTGGTGTAATTATCATATGAAAAATATAATGATTTAGTTCACATATCTGTAACACCACGCTAAATGTTTATGTTACAAAGGTACTGTTCGGGTCAAATTGATTTGTTTTAAAACTTTAAAAACGAAAGTTTTTTTCACTTTGAAACTTCTCCTGCTTGTTTTGTTGTAATCTACATTGTAATTTACATATTTTACATATTTATGTAAAATGATATACACATTTACATATTTGTGATGCATGCTACATGTTTTTGTTACAAAGATAATGTTCTGGTCAATTTGACCCTTCAGACAAATTGAAAGCTAAAAATAGTCAGAAAGATCAAATATATTTGTTTGCTCTTTTATAGCGGACGGGAGTGAGAGTCATGAAGGTGAAGGACTCGTCAGGTGTGCGGGTGAAACTGGCCAGACACTACATCAGTGGCAGAATCATGATCCTAAATCAAGAGAGCCAAAACGTCTGATGAAAGAATCAATAAAGATGCTATATGGTGCTCTGCAGATCTGTGAGTTTATACGGTAGTTCTAAAATACCCAGTCTATAGCTTCCCTACTCAGTAAACACAACAACAACTGTCGGTATCTCGGTACCAAGATGGATGCGATTTCAAAATAGTGCTGCATTCAAACAAGACATCATGACAATTATTCCTGTTTCAATTTTTCTGGGGAAAAAAACAGCTCGGTCTTTACAATGGTTTTGAACATCAAACTAAAGTTTCCCGTGGGATTGTCTGAGGTTCATGACTAGTGACGAGTCTCTGGATTGGTGAATCATTCTCTTATAAATGATGATTAAAAGTTCATTAGGCAAGAGGCGTAGTCACAGGACGGGCAGGCGATCAATGAGTGCGGGCAGAGGTGAATTGACGAAAACGGGCAGACCAAAAACAATCAAGGGAGTAAACTAAAAACCAAAAGCAGACGAGCTTTGGCGACAGTTGACAGTTAGACACTGTTTTCCATAAGCCTCTACATGGGTGTGTCATGTGAACCCGCCTTGTCATGTGGGGCTCCACCTCCTTGACCATTCCCAGAAGCCCGTCATTGAAAACAATTTTGGGCTGCATTAAAGAACGTGTAAGTGTTGAGCAGTACACTTCAAGTAGTTCAACCTGTTTTCTGATTGTGTAAATATTTCTGCACTCCAGGGATTTCTGTCTTTGACCTTGATAATTCATTACTAAAGTTTTAGTACTGCATACAGAACCCCCCTCGATCATAATATGTCCCTTTCTAATGCATGAAGCAATGAAGCAATGATGAAGAAAATCATCGATTCCTTTCCAGTGGTTACTTCAGGCACGCTCACATGAGCGAGCAGCGATCCCGATGGATTCAGAGGAATCCTGCTGATTCCTGTAGTTCTGTCCTTTTCAGGATGGAATATTGTCTTTCTGCCTGAGTTCTCCCTCGACACCAACCAGGAGGGAACAGATTAGCGTCTGGTTGTACACTTTACAGCAGAATCCCTCTTGGCACAAACGCTTGCCGGGGAGGCGGCCAGTTGACATGGAGGCTTCGCACAGAACCATTCTCTCTTTGCCAGCCAAATATTTTTCCAGGTCTGTGAGCAGAAGGGCATTAGCACTATTCAGTTTTGGGCGTTGCAGACTGTATGATCTGAGAGGGAGTGATGGGCGATTAAACAGGTTTTTGTTTGAATGAGCCAGAGGGGAAGAGGGCAGCAAAAACTTGACCTCATAGCTAGAGATGACCAGCGGGCAGCGGTGGGCCGCTGACACAAGGTTTATTGCTGGGCCATAAATACAGGCCGGAGTTGAACCTGCAGCAGATCCTCGGAGTTCGGGTCGCCCTGCTGAGAAACGATGAACGTTGCAATTCAACATTCTTGGTATCGCCGACCTTTTTTCCCAAACTTCTTCCCTTATCGATTTTTTGAGCAATATTTTGGGGAGCATTTGCCTGATAGTGAGCTGCTTTCACCATTCTACAACATGTTCTACTATCGGCCGTATTTCTGGCGCTTTCCACACATGTGGGACAGTGGAATGACAGAGGTGAGCAACAAAGGTTCATTTCCGCATGCCAACACACTCCTGTGTTAATATCTTGGTAATGCTATGCCGGGTAATTATGTTTGGGAAATTATTTCAGGGTAATTAATTATTATTTATTATTTGACTTTATCAGCTTTTAGAAAAGAGCTTTTGTAGCAAACGTAAGGAATCTATTAAATATCATCTGTTTTTTCCTTCTGAATAAGCTGTCTTTTAATTCCGCTTTTAAACAGGTGAGAATGGATAGAGATCGTTTTGTGATCAACCTGGATGTGAAGCACTTTTCACCTGATGAACTTGCTATAAAAGTCAACGATGACTTCATTGAGATTCATGGAAAGCATGAAGATCGACAGGTAACGTTTATTGTATATTGTAATATTAAACATAATAACAATAATAATAATAGCAATAAAATAGGCTACGGAGACAACAAAGAAAAAGAATAATAACATGAAACATGCTAATCGATTCGGGTCTAGCGCCATTGGATTCAGCTCGCGTCCCGTAAACTTTGAACCGTGAGCTTTTTTTTGATACCACGCTTTGTTTCTCCTGAACAATAACAATAAAGGGGGTTTTCTGAGGCCGTGACCGGGCCAAATCTTACATTGTCGCATTCGTCTTATCATGATTTGGATTTCAGTTTTGGGGTGTTAGTTGGTGCCCGGGGTGATTGTCGGGGGTCTGGGCGGTTTTCCACTTTTTGGCCAAAAACAAATAATAGTCATTCAATAGTCTTTGGTAAGACTAGTGTCTAATAATAATAATAGTAATAATAATAATTATTATTATTATTATAATTCAATTCACTTAAAAAACTTTTCAGTTTTTTTTTTTCAAAAACTTTCTGTTTTTTAGCTCTGAAGTTTTCCTAGACTAGGTACTGTGCTTTGTTTAGTTTTTTTTTTACATATAAACATTGCCTAAAACATAAGAATATGTGTTTTTTATAATAAATGAATATAATCAGTAGTCGATTACTAGAGGTAGAGCAGCATCTTTATACTGGTGAACTGTGTTATACTGTTGAACTGGTGAATACTGCTCTCTGTGTTCAGGACGAGCACGGCTCTGTTTCTCGGGAGTTTTACAGGAAGTACAAGATCCCGGCCAGTGTGGATCCCGGGGCCTTCAGCTCGTCTCTGTCTCCGGACGGTGTGCTGTCTGTGTCTGCACCGCGTCTGCAGATGGAGATCCCTGAGCGCAACATCTCCATCTCCTGTGGGGAGAAGCCATCGGTGCAGAAGTAAAGCTGAGAGACGCTGCTCCCCCTCCAGCATCGTTACACACCCATCAGTCTACCATCACAAAGTCTAGAAGTGCGGCGCGTCCGCTCGGAGAGTTGGGTTGACTTGTTCTACTCATGGCCTGAAGCTAAATGTGTGTAACGGTGAGATGCCTGGACGATGCCCAGTCATTTCGGGGGAACTGTTAGAAGCCTCAGCGTCTCTCGAGAAGAACAAACAAACACAAATCTACTTGGACTCTTTGGCATGGTTTCTGAGTAAATAATCCAGCATGTGTAACCTAAATGGTTCAGCTGTTTGGCTTGACACGGCAACTTATTGGAACAGAGTTGTTTTTGAAAAGTACACAATTATGATGAAGACATGCAATCATCTGCTCTGCTGGCGGTGGGGGAAGCTCCTTTGCTCTTCTGTCGTTCCTGATGTCGATCTTGTGCCTAATATTCCACCTTTTTAAATGATGTGTTACAACTAACATGAGACTGTAGTACATTTCAGCATTAAAAAAACTACAAACAAACGCTTATTTCTTGTCCTTATGACGGTTTGTGGGTTTGAGAACCCGGGAAACTCAGGTAACTCCCACCGAGAATATGATGCTTTGGATCACATTGCTCCTTAGACAAATTGTTTTTATACAGAACATCCTCGCTGTTGTTTATGAGGACCGTAAATTATGTAAATCAGGGGCCTCGGACAGCCACGCCCCGTTTGCTCCTCCCTCTGGTCATTATAGTACAAAATATATAGCAAAACGACATAAAAAATTATGTAAATCAAAAGTAAAGTGATTACGTATATAAGATTGTATAGGTGTCCCGATCTTGGTCTTGCGGCATACATGCACATGCGCACGCGAACGCGCACGCGCACGCACACGCACACGCACACGCACACGCACACGCACACGCACACGCACACGCACACACACACACACACACACACACACACACACACACACACACACACACACACTACGTCTTAACGTACTGACGTTGTTTCAGTGACGGTGTTTGTGCGTATGCCGATGTCTTCCTGTGTAGCGTTTGTTTTCTTGCTCATGTTTTCTCCAGCTCTTCAGTTTCCCAGCAGTTGAAAAACATGAATATATTCATTCAAATTTGGTATGTGTGAGTCCCATTTTTTAATACCAATTGGCAATCTATAGATTAAAGAGTAAAATGGTCAAATAACCCAATTTGTGTGTCTGTGGCGTTTCAACACAATGTGTTGTTGTTGTTTTCCACCGCTAGATGTCGCCAACTATTTTCTGGTCAGCCTGAAGACACGGCTAGTGTAGTAGCCAATATCTTTTTATTGAACATTTTAAAAACACTGGGCTTAGTAAACAATAATAGAACACACTTAGAATAAAGTAGAACAATAATGTGCCTATTGTTAAAAACATACAGATGTATTCTAATAACATTATAAACTTATACTATATAAACTTCACAAAGATTACTAACATATGAACTTCAGATACCGACAAGGTATTATGTTGACTTGTACCATGGTTTATATACCCAAATTATTATAACATTAATATGGCATATCAGCATCTTTATACAAACACTTAAATATCCGTTTCTTTCACACTACCAGTGTTATAACGATTTGTATTTTAATCAAAATACCTGTTAACACAGGAATGATGACCAAATTCAGGAGAACGGATCTTTGCTTGTCAGTGTCCGAAGCAGTTGTGTTTTTCCCCGCGGTTTCCCAAAATCCACCCAGTCTTGAGCGATTGCTACCACAACTAAAGTCTATCAGGCACAGACTTGACAAGTTACACAGACATTATACATTTTTAAACAATCTAAATGAAATAGTCTAACCGACAAACGTAAAATCTATGTACATACATACTGTACAGTGTGCCACATAACCCGATTCAAACAGTGGTACTTAAGTCTTGGTGAAAACTCCTTTCGACACTAGAATAGTGTGTAAATGCACTTGCTGAGGGTCAATAAGTGCTGAATAGCAACAGCGCTAACCATGCAATTAATCATTTGAGAAACAGTCAACATCATGTATCCGCAGACACCTCGATCTGTGAAGCACTTACCGTATTTACAGGTGAGGAAAAGATTTGTGCACATGACCCTATTGCAAACCAATGGAAAACCCCAAAACGCACACATGCAGGCACACACACATAAACACACCCACAAACACACACATAAACACACTCACACACACATATATTACAGTATTACAGTACACGCACAACCTGAACAGTGTTGTTTCTTTCTTTTTTTTTTTTTTATCTTTGTTGTTTGCATTTTTGCCTTCACTGTTGTCTTTAATATTGTCCTTATTAGTTTCTGTTAAAACTTTTTACTGCTGCTGTACACAAAATTCCCCTAGTGGGATTTATAAAGTCTTATCTTATCTTAATTTTTTTCCAATTGCTAACACACTAAAATTACACCCTGAGCACAATGATTTTAACTGACACGCAGAGAGGACAACTTCTTCAAGTTGCCAAAACTCTAAATACGTTTCAGGCTTTAAGCACCTTTACCATTTCAGAGTAACACTTTTTCAAATTGACTGAACATGCATAAGACACAACAATCTAGATGTCACTTCAAAATGAGTATGACACAGCCATACAAAATGACCCAATTAGTTAATTGTCTAAATACTCGTGCTCCTGCCCATTGTTTAATTGTGAACACTTAAGGATAAAAGGACTATAAAATGACTACAGGTGAAATCTTTTTTCTCTTTTACAAACACAATAGAAGACGATGCAGAGAGAGGAATAAGAAGGAGAGTTTTGAGACTTAGAGGAGGACATCATAGACAAAGACAAGTGCTTTCAAATGAAATCCGAGCCATATTGCTGGGTTCATCAAGTTGTCAGCTAGCATGGGTTGACAATGCGTGAGGCTAGACGGATAGTGCAGCCAAACTTGAGCCACTTTACAATCGTCTCTGTCGTCCGGACCTTTAGATGGAAGAACAGGTTTGTAACCATAATTTCATTGTGTCGGTCTGTCCACATTGGCTTGCATCCTTGGACAAAATCAATGCACAAAGAAACAGCTTCAAAGAAACAGGTGGCGTTTGAGGAAAATCTCTGGATCTCAGACGAGCGCATGTAGAGGTACCCCTACCACCTGCAACTAAGTGTCCTTGGGCAAGACACTGAATGCCCACTGGGCACCACGGGTTAGGCTGCCCACTGCTCCGGGTTGGTGTGTGTTCACTTCACTGTGTGTATGTGCACTTTCACGGATGGGTTAAAATCAGTATGGTCCCTAGTGGCCACATTGCCATCACCTTTCCATTATGACTGTTTTTCTTCTTGGTTTTCAGGCAGTACTGGAAATGGATGCTCATGCAATCTCACACGAGCTTGTCTTTATAGATGCGGCTCGGTTTAACCTGGCAAAGACGAGAAGTGGAGAAACCTCACTGGCCACAGAGCCTTGATTGAGGTTCCTAGCCAACGTGGCGGTAACGTTACAATGTGCGTTGCCATCTCCAGTATGCTTGGTGTCCTCCATCGTGCCACTCTTGGACCGCACGACACTTCTTGGACATGCACGGCCATATTCTGACATTTCTGGACAGACTGCACGATGGTATGTGACGAGGTTTTTAACAGATTTGTTAACTTATTTTTTTTACTTTATTTTTACTTTATTTATTTACTTTAATTTATTACTTAATTATTTAGTGGATATAAAAATACATGCAACACCACGTGTAACTGTAAATGATTGTGAACAATGTCGATGCATATTTCAGCATTATGGCAAAGCAGACTAAACATGGTGACGCCAGTTTCCATTTTGCCCATGCAGCAGTGTGTAGTTAGTTGGTTAGACAAAAAATCTTGTCAAATGGCAGAAGTGTTTGCCATCTCATGCGAACATTTGATTTTGATACTGTTGTGTAGAGTTTTTGTCGTAGTGTTAATTTTTTAACTTTGTTGTGTTATTGTAATTGTGTGTTAGCAATTGTAAAAAAAACTGTAAGAGCGATCACGATATCTGAATCTAAATATCAGATTTTCAGTGGTAAAGCTGTAATTTACAAGATAATCCCAAATTTACCAGTTGATTCCATCTGATTATTTGAGTAATAATGGAAAAAACAAGATCAAATAATAATTACTGCTAATAGTAAACAAAAAGCATTCATTGGCGTTAATGCACCTCAGTTTGCATGCAACCACTATGTGGTTATGAAATATTTAAGTTTGATAACTTCTAAATGGATGTAAAGACGTGTGTTTACTATCTTGTTGTTGTGTATTTCTGTCTCCTTTTTGTGACCAGTTTCAATTATTCCTATTGGATAAAAGCGTCTGCCAAATGATTGTAAAGTAACAGTAAAAGTACAGTAACAGGTTCCCAGCTATAGTGTATTGATGGAGCAATTTTGCAGCTGAAATACATGTGTAAAATCTCTAAATCTCTTCTTGCCCGGTTCATGATGTTTATTGTCTGTAGTTCTGTTGTTATACGTCAGAGCAGTTGAAAAAAGAATCACAAGAATTGTCCATGCAATTCTAAAATAGACACATTTTTTGTTAGGTCTTTTACAGATATTTTGCATCAGATATATGATACACGTGGCATCAAAAACATGTATGAAAACGCCACAAAATCATTGCAGAAAAAAACCCCCGCAAGGTCCTGTGCTCGGACATCTGACCACAACCAAGTGGAGGAAACCAGTTTCTGCTGCATCCGATCCTGGAGGAAGGTTTGAAGGCTTTTACAAGATTAACAGCGGCTTTATCACTGACATGTTTACTGTAAACACACTGACCTTATTTTCTAAAAGGCTCTGGAAGCAAATATATGAGCAGGGGCGCGAAAAGAGGGCGGCGCTAATGGCGGCCGCTCGGACATGAAAAAAGGGGGCGGGTCTTTCTTTTGGATCAAGGAAAAAACCGATCAGAACTTCTGAGCCGCGGAGGGCGACAGCAGCCACAGAGACCCGCGGTCTCGCAGTCAGCTAGACATTCCGTTTAACCGACACTTTAATGGTTAACACGAGATTATTGTTTTGCGTTAATCATCTGCGTTTCAAAAAGTTAGTGATGATTCGCGAAGTCTGGCATTAAATGCTGAAGTCGGGAAAGGTGCGCCCGCGCCCAGGTAAGACTCCGCCGTATGCGTCTCTGCTCTTTATCTGCCGAAGTTGCTTGACTTCAGTTAGTTTGTGGGAACATCATCGAAACGTGGACTTACATCTGGCCAGCATGTGTGAAGCTCGTCTCGCCGCAGAAGTGAGCTGAGTTTTTCTCACCTGTTGCGGATTTTCCAGTTGTCCCGTTGTTTTCTCTGGTCACGGACGGTCCTTTGACCTTTAACATGTGGAATCTGCCACAGGAAATCAGACGCATTCTGAGTGAACATGAGGAATTTGCTGAGGAGAAAAGAACCAACAGGATCTGACTGGCCGTGCGTGCGTGTGTGTGTGTGTGTGTGTGTGTGTGTGTACAGCGCTCCAGAGACGCAAGTGTTTTGGGATTATGCATGTACAGTATAAAGTGATGCAGCTTTGATTTAAAAACTACAGACGATTCTCTGCGTGTCTCAGTCGATCAGGAGAGGGCGCCAGACAGACATACAGACAAAGAGTGAGACGGACAGAGAGACTGGTGAAGCTGGGGTATCTGCTGGGCGTTTTGCCCTTTAGGTTCAGTAGTGGGTCTCTGACTCTCTGTGAGGCGAGACAAGGACTGAGATAATGAAGCCCTTGTGTCAAAGGTGCAGCGGTGGACGAGCAGGAAGAGGCAGACAGACACGCGTCTCACACGCGTCAGGTGGGATAACGTCTGTTCTTGACTGAAGGCTTGTTCTGTTTTTTTTTTTTCAAGTGAATGTGTGTGTAGTGAGAGAGTGTGCGTGTCAGTGCCACGTCAGCTTTTGAGTCAGAACATTATTTTCCATCTTCATGTTCCTGCAAGTCAGGGAAATGCCGAAGAGGATGGAAATGCTGCTGGTTTTGGTTTGAAGGATTCTGTTAATCTCGGACAGTTCAGAGATGCCGAAGTCAACACGTGTAGGTTGTTTGCAGTGTGTGTTATCATGTCCTGAGGACACACTGATAAAGCTCAGTCTCTTCAGTCGTGTGAAGCAGCACTCATTTCTGGAGACGTTGACCCTCAGGAACCAGAGATGGAACACCAAGCTGTGTTCTGTAAAGCATGTTCCAGCCAGTACTGTACTTTTAAACGTGTGTTACGACCTACACACCAGAATGGTCTGCCTTTTCAAACTCTCCGGTGTGGAAACGTAGGATTCCTGTGAGCACCACAGCAGCTCTGCAGTGAAAAGAAGCTTTGTGCTGAAAGACCGAGCAGCCAAAGTCAACAGAACCTTTGACGCGGAGGAAAGAGTGAGTCACCTTCATGAGTCTGGTGTAGATGTTTCCCAGTATTAGAAGAGCATCTCCATCCCTCTGCTGTGAATAAAAAAAATGTGAATAAAATACAAAAAAGTGACTCAAGTGATCCATGTAAAGTATCTAGTTTAAAGTGTCCAGTAACTAGATTAAAGTGACCAAGTGTGGACAGTAAAGTGACTAAAGTGAAAACTCAGCGAGACGGTGCTGGTAGTAGGTGCTGGGACTCCCTGGTTCAGACTCCGTATGGCATGTGGGAAGAAAGTGAAGCACTTTGTTGTTTGTGTTTCTGGACTTTAATTTCCTCCTTAAAACACATTGTCTCCACAATCCCGATACTTTCAATGTGTTCAGAATGGAGAAGAAAGGAGATGTAAGAGGACCTGTTATAGTGTGTGTGTGTGTGTGTGTGGCAGGAGCTTTGAGTCTGAGGCTGTTGGTTCTTCTCAGTTATGACGGACTTTATCCGTCGGAGAATCTCCTCAAATATTTCCTGCTCTCTGCTCCATCAAGCCTGTAGTAAATAGTTTTTTGGAGCGGAGACGTTCTGTTTGTAAATGGCTACTATGTTAGTTGTGTTGTACAAGCACCTTTCAGTGTAACAATACTGTAATAGTGTTACAGTAACTTAAACGCATCTCCACGTCCACCATCCTGGCTTCAGAGCGAGCAGACAGGAATGTGTGTGTTGCTGCGAGCGCGTGTGCCGACACGTCCTGACATCTCCTATGGCTCCGCTCGCTGATGATCGGTGTGTGTCCGGTGAGGAATGTGCGCTTAAATTAACTCTTGATGTTCCTCTGTGGATGAATTTGTGCTCAGGCCCAAACCTGATGAAGTTACACAAACACACACTCACGTGCTGTAAACAAACATGTAACGCCTGGGTGGCAGATCCAAAGAATTATACACAGTGTGTGTGTGTGTGTGTGTGTGTGTGTGTGAGAGAGAGAGAGAGAGAGAGTGTGTCTAGGTGTGTGTGTGTGTGTGTGTGTGTCTGACCATCTATTGTTTGTATGTCTGACATACAAGGACATGGGTTGTTACGGGTGCTTGAAATCCTTTTCAATTATGTGTTTTCAAGGCCTTGAAAATGGCTGAGCTTTAAATTAAGTGCTTGAAAATGCTTGAAATTGTACAGTGGAATCCGGATAAGTAACATCGGCTTTGTTACACTTTGTTAAACGAAAGCACAAAAAACGGAGAAGAAAGGCAGATGTCTTATTTCTCATTTCAAATGAAGTTAGAATACATAAATGTAATGTTAATTGTTTTCCACTAATACCACAAAACTTTCCACCAAAATGGTGTTGTTTCATTTTTATTGTGTTTAGGCATAGTTTTAACAATTAATTTTATCACAACGTAATGTATGGTGCTGGAAATGTTTGAAAAGTGCTTGAATTTTATCTTTCAGAAAGTGTAGGAAACCTGACATGAGTTCTATTGCCATGGAAAGCAAGAAAAAATGTTGAATTGGAAAAAAATTGTAATGACTTGTAAGTCGCTTTGGATAAGAGCGTCTGCTAAATTACTGTAAAGTAAAGCCGTGTTCATTTCGTTGACAAAATATTTAGCGTGATCGTCTTTGTCAATGACCCTTTATCGCAGACGAAAACTAAACGACTAGCTAAAATAAAACTCCTGCTCAGGGACAAAAACTTTTAACTAAATTTATTGATACTTTCGTCAACGAATAAAGACTAAACTAAAATGTCTTTTATGACGACGTCCAATCATAATTGTTGAGCTTGTGGAGAAAGGCGGGTGCAGACGCCAAGAAAACTAATCAGTACACAGTCTTTCAGATGGCAGGAAAAGCACGGTGGGCTGGCTAAGATAGATACGAGCTTCTTCAAAAACATCTACTCCTGGCTGGAAAAAGCGGTCAGATATATGGATTAATTTTACTTTCAACGCAACCTAAAAAACGTTGTGTTTGCCCCCTGGACCAACAATCACGTGCAAAAATACAACAAACCTGAAGCGCCATCTGCAGATGAAACTTCTTTTTTTCTTTCACCATGCAACCACTTGTTACTTGTAAACGTGATGCCATTAAAATTTATTTTATTTTACTGAATTTAATTTTCATTTTTATTGAGGTTTCATTCATGAGAATACAATTTATTTGGATTGAAAGAAAAGTTTTTTAGAATATAAAAAAAACCCATTTAGAATATATAGCACTTATATTTTTGATTATTAAATCTATACTGTAATTTAGTTGACTAAAATGTTGTGGTATTTAGTCGAAACTAAGATTAGACTAAAACTAAATAAAAAATTAAGATGACTAATTTGTGTGTGTGTGTGTGTGTGTGTGTGTGTGTGCCTGACCGTCATTCTACCCTCATCCCAAAACATTTATTTTACGAAATTGTTGAATTTTGGAGAATGTTTAGACTGTTTGAATCTGTCTTCCAGGATTCCACGTACAATCATGCTTCAGCAAAGCAACGGGCAGAAGTCTCATCAGATCCTGAAGGTGAGGTCATGGTGAATCCATCCTTACACTCTGATCATCACACACACACACACACACTCGTCTGATGAACACACCCTTCTGTTTGATTTCTCAGAGCACTGCGCTGGATCTGACTGAGACTGGAAATGCTCTGAAGTTTCAAGCGGAGCGGCCGCATCTGGTCAGTCTGGGCAGCGGCCGTCTCAGCACTGCCATCACCCTGCTGCCCCTGCCTGAGGGTAAGACCACCTCTCATCGATGCTGATTACGGGGATTCCACCAGAGTTTTAAATCAAAGCTCAAATTCAAAATGTATTTGTCACATACACATTATACATGGTATTACATGTAGTGGGGTACAACAAGGGGTATTAGGGGGGGGGGGTACGTTTGAGAAAGAGGATAAATAAGCAAGCAAAGAAATACAATAAAAATGATAAAAATTCTATAAATTACAGTAAAAATAAAAATACAAATATGAGTAAAAATACCAAAAAATATGAAGATAAAAACACAATAAAAAAGTTTAAATATGAATAAAATACAAAAAAGTGAGTCAAGTGATCCAGATAAAATGTCTAGTCTAGTTTACGGGGAGTTGTGGTCCAGTGGTAGGGGACATGGACTCGTCCCCTGAGCTCGTCCGAAAGGTTGCTGGTTCGAATCCCCGCTACTACGGGTTCTGCAACTAAGTGTCCTTGGGCAAGACACTGAACCCCACATGCCTCCCGGGCGCCACGGCTTAAGGCTGCCCACTGCTCCGGGTTTGTGTGTGTTCACTTCACTGTGTGTATGTGCACTTTCACGGATGGGTTAAATGCAGAGCACAAATTCAGTATGGTCCCTAGTGGCCATATTGCCGTCACCTCACTTCCTTTCCTTTCCTTTAAAGTGTCCAGTAACCAGATTAATGTGACCAAGTGTGGACAAACTCACTTCTAATCATTTAGATTTTTCACAATGATTTTGTGATTAAAATCCAGTCTTCTACCATTTTAGCTATGGCTAGTTGTGCTAGCGTCTGTAAATGCATCTAACTGCTCTATCAGATCTTTATCTGCTCTAACTGCTGCAGGGGGTTGTCTGTTCAGGAAAGACCACCCTGGGTGATGGAGCCGACGCGGACATCAGCATTCAGGGTCCCGGAATTTCAGCGGAACATTGCTTCATTGAAAATGTGGCTGGAATCGTCACTCTGCATCCCTGTGGAAACCAGTGCAGCGTGGACGGACGCGGCATCAGCAGCGCGCAACGCCTGTCTCAGGGTACACGCCGCTCACAGTACACATACAGTAGACTTACAGTACAGCACAGGGGTAAAGAGTACCAGTAAAAGTACAAATATGCACTTTAAATATTACTCCACTACAAGTAACAAGTCACCAATTTCAAAAAGACTTGAGTCAAAGTAGCAAAATATCTAATTTTAAAAGAACTCAAGTTATTTTACTCACACTGAATTTTAAACCAAACTATTCATGAGGTTTTGTTTGTTTAACACCTGAATGTTTTAAAAATGGTAGAACAAAGTTGATAATCAGAACAAAAAGTCAGTCTCAGTCACTGTGCAAAGAAAAATAGGTAATAAAATAAAATTCTAATTAGTAAAATATATACGTATAAAAAACAATTATATATGATATGAAAATTTGAAAATTAAAATAAGATTTGTCTTGTCGCCCACAAAGTTAACTGCAGGACAACAATGTAACAAGTAACGGCACGTGTCCATTCAAATGTAGTGGAGTAAAACTACCGATACTCAAACCAGAAATGCAGTGAAGTTGAGAGTAAAAGTTGCTTTTATTTTTTGATACTCGATACAAGTGCAAAGTAGCAAAAAACATACTTAAGTAAAGTAACAAAGTCCATTTACTCAAGTACTCTACACCTCTGTAGTACGGGTACAATACACATACAGCGTTTCCGGAAAATGTTACTGAAAGGAAAAGATTGCAGACGCTCCATCTTTTGTGTAAGAGTGGGCGGGGGCAGGGAAAGTGGGCGGGGGCAGGGCAAGCGGGGGTCTTCACTGTGTCCCCTGTTGCTGAACAGGGGACACAGTGAAGTATCTTTCTCTGAAAAATTGTTGGCGAAGGTTAAGTGAAGCGAGGTGGAAGTGAGTGTCACTATAACCACTAGGGGCAATATTGAGACCCTATCGCAGTATCGAGAACCATCCAAGGAAGTTACACACAATGAAGTGGAACACACAAACTCACCAGACCAGGATTCAAACCAGCAACAGATGGGTGGAAAATAAGTGGCGCGCGCACACACACACAAACACACACACATACCGTACTCAGATGATGGTGCTGCTCTCTGTTCAGGCTGCGTGCTGTGTTTCGGCCAGTCCACCATCTTCCGCTTCAACCATCCTGAGGAGGCTCTCCGCATGAAGGGCCTGAAGCCGGCGGTCAGAAAGGACCACACGGGTAAGCAAACACACCGTGGTGAAGAGCACCAGTGGAGCAAGCTTTTCTTCCTTAGTGCCTTTTTATAAAACATCTTCATAAAGCTTTGATTTGACATAGGTTGATCCTCATCTTTCTCCTAATCTTTATACTCGCCTTTAGTTTTTTGCCTGTATGTAGATTCACACAGAGCAGTTTCTTGACATCCCCCACTTCCACCACACAGGCAGTGTTTAATCAGCATACATTGTGTGTGTGTGTGTGTGTGTGTGTGTGTGTGTGTGTGTGTAAGTGGTCTGCACAGCTGGGCTTTAGTTAGTAAAAGTACAACCTATAGGAGCTCGAGAGGCTTTAGCCTTTGAACTTTATACTGTATATGTTTGATGTCTTTATACTTTCATTGAGAAGATTCCATTACCCCCCTCGCAACCCCACACACACATCATTTCCTCTGGGCTCTATTCTCATCAGTAGAAACCGAACCGATCTGTTGGCCACACACTGCGTATTAATAGTTGAGGGTGTCTTTTACAAAATCTATTTATATCTCACTGCCCCCTGCTGTTCGGTCCTGTTCTTAAGCTAATCACAGATTTACGAGACGGATTGGAAAGTAAAGACTTTATTTATTTTAGATTTAGCAGCACAGTCGTGACTTATTCTTTGAACAAAAATAATCACAACTTACATAATTAATTCTCCTCGAAGTTGTTCAACATGCTGTGACTGTACAAACCGTTACACGCGCTGTGGAAAAAAGCGCGCTGTCGCTTTAAGCGTCTAGTCCCGCCCCGTGAAGCCAGCGATCACTCACATCAGCACCGTGGACAGGGGAGGGCGGGGCTCCGGGGCGATGGCGTAGCGGTTCCCGGCGGGTTACATTCCTGCCCGGCTGGTTCGCGTAGGTATAAGCCTTGTACATATATTTTAAACCGACCTCGTATTTGATCGACTGTTGTTAGCAGTTCCACCGGCGCGCGTTTCTCTGTGAGCGCGGTCGGCTGTGTCACCTCTGTTCGCGGAGACTGGAGCTTTAGCAGCGGCGAGTTCTGTTAGCACGAAGAACCGTCACCTTCTCTCAGCTTCTTGTCTGAAATGTGTTTTTATTCGTGTTAATGATCGCTCAGGCGGAGGACAAACTGATTACCGAACCCCGATCATGGGATTTGTGATCAGAAATGAAAACACTGAGCAGAACGCGGCGCCCATCAACACGAACGCACGCGCGCGCGCACAGCCGTTTTAATTGTCTATGCTTATTTTTTGTGTGTGCTCGTTCTTATTGAGATAAAAACCTTTGTAATAGGTAAACACATTACTGATTTCTGCAGAGATTTGAGTAATAAAGATAATTTGTGATATATTCGTTTGATCAGGGCTTAGACTCAGTAGCCTTATAATATAACTCCATGTACTTTATATTCGATATTGCAAGCCAGCAGAATAATTTAGTTCACTGTTGCTAACGTTTATTTACCTGTCTTTTTATTTTATATAAAGTACAGATTTATAATATGGAACATAAAGTTTTTGTAATACTGTATATACGTATTACTAAAAAAAACATTACGTGCATTGTGGTTCTTTACTTTACTGGTTACAGCTGTTTTCAAGCCAACTCTATTTATAATTTTTTAAACAAAAACATGCTTCTGATTTGCTTGATTATAAAATTTGTTGTTGTTTTTTTGTGTAAAGGTTCTAAAAACCTGGTCAATGGGAACCATCCATCAAGTCCACCAGAGTCACTACCGGGATCCGGTGAAAGTGTGTGTCCTGAGCACCGTGCCGTGGTGGGTTTCATTGAAAAAGATATTCAGGACATCATGGACTCGTTAGTGATGGGGGACCTTCAGCCTTCTTCTCCTGAGTCAAAGAAGCCTTCTGTTCAGACGATCTCCCCTTCTGCTCTGTCCCCCATGTTCAACGGCGGGGGACGATTCCTACTGTCACGGCCCTTGAGTCCTGGTGCTATGTCTGTGGGCTCAAGTTATGAGAATACCTCACCTGCCTTTTCTCCCCTGTCCTCTCCATCAGCCGCCAGCAGCGGCAGCTACCGGAGTCCCTCGCCAGGTTGTCAGGACCAGCCACACACACTTCCTCCAGTGCCAGCGAGGTCTTCTAGTTACAATTACACTAGCCAGCCACCAATGCCTCAGCCGCAGACTGTGCTGTCTATCCTCTCGAGTGCCAGCAGCGTGCCAAAAGTGCCTGGTAGTCCTAGGCTCCAGAGAAAAACTCTTTTAGAAGCCCCCCCAAGCCCGAAACCGTCAAGAAGGTTCTTGAATCAAGACAATTCTGCGGCCAAAAGCCCAGATAGCCCCACGCAGACTCTCGGCCTGCGCTCCGTCTTCATCTCTACCTCTTCGAAGGACGCGCCGTTGGTCGGTCGCGTGCCGATGCCAGGTAGTCCTCGATTATCCCCCAAATTCTCTACTGCCTCACCATCCACCTCACCTGCTTGTCCCAGAACCCAAACCACCATTGTTCTCCAGGACCGACCCTTGAGTCCTTTCCGTGAGAAGCCTTTCCAAGACCGTTCCTCGTCATCTAGTACCTCTCACCAGCTTTCTCCACCTTCATGCTCCTACCAACCCCATTTAGATCCCATTGTCCACACTATTCAAGGTTCTTCACACTCTCGTCCACCGCAGCCTCCAGAGAGTCCTCGACTGGCCCGCAGGAACCTTGATGGAGCAAGCATGAGGGATCTCCCCCCCATCAGCCCCTCTGTTGCTCGCCGGGGGGTTCCCGTGCTCCCAGGAGCTCTACCAGGAACCTTGAGGACTCCAGAGAGCCCATCTGCAAGAAGTGTCCCGGAGAGTCCCAGACTCCGGCGGAAAGCAAACTCGCCCACTGAGGAACAGTTTTGTGCCCGTGCGGTGCGGGACCGCAGCCCCTCGCCCACGTCAGGGCTGCTGGGAGAAGCCAGCGGGAGGAAGGGCAGCTTCGGGAACTCCCTCTCGCCAGCCTTCAGCCTGGGTTCTCTGCATGGGTCGTCCACCCGATCCAGCCCCAAGACCCACAGGAAGATGTCAGGAGGTCATCACATGAGAGAGCGCAAGAACAGCATCACCGAGATCAGCGACAACGAAGACGATCTTCTGGAGTATCATCGACGCCAAAGAGACGAGCGCCTCCGAGAGCAAGAGATGGAGAAGCTGGTAGGGAAGAGCTTCTCTGTTCTCGTGTGCGTTTGTGTGTGAGTTTACTGTATCTGTTTTGAAAGAAGATTGAGAGGAATACACACACATTTGTTTACACTCACACTCTCACCCCTAAACAAAAAAATACTACTTTAGGATATATACCGTATAGTGCAAAATGATATTGTCTGCATTTATAACGTTGCACAGTAGGGTGCGTCGTTTCCTCTAGATTCTAATTCAGATCTGAAATTTCCCCACAATGGGATAAATACAGTTACACTTTTGTCCTAGGTTTAACATTTTAACTTGGTTGTTTAATGGGCCCGTGGGACGGACAAGTGTGAGATTTTTTTTTTTTTTTTGTGTGTGTATGTGAAGTGTGAGACCTTTACATTAACAATACATTATACAGTTAATGTCCAGTCTCTACGATTTCAAAAAAATGAAAGAAAAAAATCATGCTTTTCTTTTTGATGTACATGTCGCCAAATGGTCAAACACGAAGCGGAACAAACTGTCAACGTTCCTGTCGTCATGCTGTTCATTTGGGCCGCAGCTAACGATTATTTTTGAATCGATTATATTTTCCTAATAAGCTACTATTATTTTTTTTGCCCAAACTATTATTTTTGTCAATAAAAATAAAATAGGCATGCGTTTTGTTTTTTAATTACATTGTCCTTTATTTTTTAACACAAAGGCAATATGAAACGTTAGGGCATAAACACATACTTACACTTTAATACTGATTAAAGTGATTAAGTTGTTTTTAAATTCAGCCAACAACAAAGTGACTTAAATAAAAACTAAAGCTTATCTTGTACATAACCACTTAGTATGTTTCAATACCACTTACAAAAAATGTAGGCCAAATACATAAAACAGAAAAAATACAAAAATAAATTAAAGGCCTTATTTGTTTTTACTTTACACTTATATGTCCTTAACACAAAATCAGTGGAAAATGAATTCAGTAGGATTGACTATAATTATTAATGTGCAAAATAAAAAGTCCATCCTACAATTCTAAAATTACTAAAAATTGAATCGCACACGAGAGTGATGCAAAAAAGTTAGCATGTCTACATGTTTAGGTGAGGCTTGTTCTTTTTTTTATTTAATTACTTTTAAAATCAAGTTTTTAAATAACTGAAGGAAACACACAGATTGTCTATTTGATTATTTTTTTTAATCCCAACAACTGAAATAGAAGCTCAGTCTCTAAATCAAACAATAACTTTGTTTTAAATAATAAATTATTCTTAATATTTTCTTATTTACATGGAAAATTAGCATCTCTTAACTAAATAAAACAACTCTTTTTATTTATAATAAAATATGCATAGTACAGCGCTGTGCATTTCTTGCATCTTCTGTGAACAAACATTTAAATATGCGATGCATAAACAGATTGTCGTAATGAAAATCGAACTCTGTTAAACACTGTTGCAGGAGGTGATCTTTTTTTTGTGATCTTGTCATGTCACTATATGGACATGAATTTAGTCTTCAAGTTTCTTTCGAATTTTAGCAGGACCTGACGCCTGTAACAATGTTTCCACCTGAACAGAAAAGTTGCTCGACTCTGATGAGAAGTGACGCATGTGTCTGTTTTTCTGCAGTGACTACACTTGACATCATTTTGTTCTATGTCATCCTTTTTGAAGCCAAAAGGACAGAGACAGCGGTTTTCCTTTTCTGTTTCTGACATTTTTGATGACTTTAATCACGTTTTTTTGCCATCGTCTGTTACACTCGTTTCCCGCTCTGCCATGTTTGAAAGAATGAAAAGAACAAGGGGCGCATGTAAGCATTTTATGCGTCAACGTATTTACTAGGGGTGGGACGAGACACTTTTCCCACGAGACGAGACCCTAGGTTCACGAGAACGAGACGAGACGAGACTAGATTTTGATTTTTTTTTTTTTTAAATAAAAAAAAACTTCGATAAATTATAAGGAGAGCTATATTTTATCTGTATTTTATTTAACCGAAGCATTCAAAACTGTTGATGCATTTAACTCTTTCTATTTTCTACCAATTGCATGCAGTGATAACCAGATAACCAACATAGTATTGATCATACAAAATATGATGCCATAAATTGCGAAGTCATTTCACAAAAGTTTTTAACTGTCAATAGTATAGAAAATCCATCCGTAAATTGTATAGAATGGTAGAATCATTTTGGCATCAAGTTCAACTCAACATCAATGTACTTCATTATGATTCAATTCACTGTGTTCATTTTAGCTCTAAAAACAATATTTATTGAAACGCAGCGCAGAAAACGGAGCGGGGCATTCAGTCTGTTACACTGCTTTCTGTGTTCGATTAGCAATGTCCGTGCCGTCATTGATAGTTGTAAGTTACAACTTGTAACGAAACGAATGTGTTATACCGTATTAAAGGGTTTATGTACTTATATAAAAATCAACTGTATCCACAGTATTGCAAATATAGCAAAAATGGCGCCAAAAATTCCCGCGATATCACGAGATGCAATCGCATTGGATCTCGTCACACCCCTAGTATTTACGTAATCAATGGCGTCAATGCGTTGTTGCAGCTCTACTGTTTATGCATGTATTATTTTTGAATTCTCCTTAAAATGTCTTCTAAATGAATAGAAGTTAGTGAAGCTAACATCCATCCTTATTTAAGAACCAAAACATCCATATTAAGAGAGTTTAAAGTTGTGATGACGATGTAAAAGTCTAAAACTTGTGATCTTGATACTGTATTATGGGTTGGTGCAAAATCATTCCAAAAACAGAGTTAATGTTTATTAACGGCCCTGTTTATTTTCATTGCCCTCCTGCGGGACATTAATAACACACATAAAAATGTATTTGTACTGTAATTATAAATTATTATAATGTATTTGTGTGTGAAACTTTACTAGATGGTTAAATGCAAAACACAGTTCACTATGGACATAGTGGCAAACTTTTTTTTTCACGTTGAAGTTTATTTATATAGCGCTTTTCTTAGTTCAAGGCCAACGCATAGTCACTATGCGGAATAACCATCAAAGTAAAGCTGAACAATTCATTGTTAAAAGATCGCGATCTCGATTCCATCCCCCTCGCAATCTTAATCCAGTATTAATACGATTCACCTCTATCCTTCAGATTTTGAGTCCGAGCTGTTCTGTGTAGTCCACGTGAGATCTTGATTCATCTAATGGTTCTTCTCCGTGTTTTAGGAACGACAACGGTTGGAAACCATCTTGAACCTGTGTGCCGAGTACAACAAAGATGATGACAGGACAAGTGAAGTGGACCGGATCTCTGGATTCGGATCGAGGGACAGGCTCTGCACCAGACGACCTTCTGTGGAAAGTTTAAGTCTCGGTTCCTCAAGAGCAGGACAGCGAGCGGTCGAGAACAACAGGGAAAAGTTGAGGAATGACTGCAGTGGCGAGGGTCCATCAGCCACGATCAACGGACAAAATGTAGCGAGTGTTTGTTCCTTGTCCTGACTGTCCTTCACGCTTTTCCTGTCCTTGCAGGAGTCTTCAGGAGCAGGAGGCTTTAGTCAGTGGGAGCTGATGTTTCTTGAGGAAGAGCGGGTTCGAGTTTTGACCAAGGTTGATGAACTCAAGGGTCGGATTGCTGACCTGGAGCAGCAGCTTCAGGAGTCCAGAGAGGAGGTGAGGTCTGCACAGCGTTACTCAGCTGGAGCTCAAACAGGAAGTCTGGTGGGATGTGATGTTCAGGCGGAGATGGAGAAAGCTCTGCTGCAGGGAGAGAGAGGGGCGGAGCTGGAGCAGATGGAGGCGGAGAAGGAGATGATCCAGCAGCTGCAGCGCAGACTCACTGAACTGGAGAGCAACTTCCAGAAAGAGAACCAAAAGGTAGGAGAACACGTTTTGAACGGATCAGATGGTCAAAAAAATCATGTAATGTGGAGAACAAGCTGGAAAACTTTATTAGACTAGTTTCAGTTTGTTTCACTGTGCTAGTGTATGTCTTTAATAATGTGTTTGTGCCCTGAAAGGGTTTTGTTATTTTTTTAGAGGTGGAAAGGTTAATTATTTTTGTGTGTGTTAGTGCCACTAAGGGTGTACTCACACTGGGCGATCCGTGCTTCGGTACGATTGTCCCCCCTCCCTACTCCCCCGCTGGCCTGCACTCACACTGCCAAATTTGAAATTGTGCTTCAGTACGCTTACGTTGCGATGTTTTAAGTAATACTAGTAGTTGCCGGTAGATGGCGTAGGTTTTCATCATGCTTTGTCACTGATATAATTGTAACCCTGTTTATTTAAGTTCATATACATTTTATTTAATTTAGTATAAATCTATTTTAAGTGATTTATTTTACTGTTTCATTTGTGATTGGCATTATATTATTTAACTAAATATTAATTTAAAATAATTGTGGGAAAAAAGTCCCTGTC
>MU204338.1:511957-544872 GCA_017309775.1 Paedocypris sp. Pulau Singkep | reverse complement strand
GTGTGTGTGTGTGTGTGTTTGTGTGTCTTGCCTGGATAGTTAAATGCAGGGCACAATTTGGATACTGTACCTAGTGGTTACACTGACACACTCACACACCTTACTTTAAGCCATTTTTAGAATTGTTGTTCTCTTTCTGTATGATTACTGCGTTTCGTCATCCTTGTTTCTATATTTTCATCATTGTGAAACTGTCTGCGTGTTGGGAGTCTATGAGAGACGCAGAACACAGAGAGTCTACACACACACACACACACACACACACACAGACACACACACACAGACAGACAGACAGTGAAGTGAAAAGCTCAGTCAGCGAAAAAATGTTCAAATCAGTGTAAAGTGGTCTGGAGCTAATCTGAGCAGCTCTTGGCCTGAGGCGGGTCACACACTCTGGATTGGTGGCTGACACAGAACAGGACACACACAGACACACTCATCTTTGGACTATTGTCCAATTCTCCTGCATGTTTTTGAACAGTGGCAGAAACTGGAGACCGGAGGAAAGGAGTGTGTGTGTGTCTATTCAGTCAGGAGGAAGCGTCAGGGCAGATTGCACAGGTTCTTTCTATGCTAAAATGCACGTTGTTCAGTTTTCTTTTAATAAATTGTACCTTCATAAGAAACAGTTTACCTTCACATAAATTACAGTTCCGGGCTGTATTTTTATTTTGGGGAAAAATAAAGTGTTTAATATTAATTTAGGGGTTATTTCTCGTCTTTTTTGGTAGCTGCTTTAGTGTTCCGATGGGCCCCAAGTAACCAGCGTCGACTTTATATGAAATTGGGTTTCTACACATTTCTATTTTTTTCACTTTTCTCTCATTTCTTTCTCCCGTCTTATACGTGGGTCTAAACACACACAATCTCACAGTGTGTGTGTGTGTGTGTGGGGGGGGGGGGGGTTGACTTTTAAGTGAGTAAATATGATACATAAAACACATCTGTGTGTTTAAAGTACCCAGAGATCAGGAATAGGGTCTGTTAGTGCTGTGTCTTCCTTCCTGTCCGCTTGTAAAGACTTCCTACAGAGGAAGAAAAAGAAATCAACTCTTCGTTTCAGTCCAGTCAGGACTGGAAAAAACACAGGCCTGGAGCAGGACTCGAGTGTTGAGGCTGGCGTGTCCTTACGTGTGCTTTCTTTCCAGGTCAGGGCTAACGTCGACACGGAGCGGGAAGCTCTGGAGAGGCTTCAGGATGGGTTGGATGAGATGAAGAACCAGCTGCAGAACTGTCCTGAGTCAGTGAGAGAGCAGATCCAGGAGCAGATCAAGAAGGTCAGGACTCTCGCTCAGCCCGCCTGTCCTTCACTACTTTGGGTTTAATTCACAGAGGAAGAAGGTTTAATTTGTATTTTACATTTTGGACGTCTGGTTATCTAACGTCAAAATCTGGTTATCTAGACCAGTGGTCCCCAACCTTTTTGTCTTAGCAGACTGGTTGATAATTTTACAACGGATCATTATGGGGGGTGGGGTTTCTGAAAATTTAATTAAACTTTATTTAACAAGTTTAATTTAAATGGGTTTAAACATGGCTTCAAATACAGTTACCATAAAAGCTGATTTAAAGGTGAATTAACATTTGTAACTCACTGGAACCAATGAGAACAATTTGTGTACCTTTTGGTGTTTGAAGCTTCTTATTAGATCAAAAATACATGAACAACTAGACGTATTCCGTTTTTTTTAAATATATTTATATATAATGGCAGAGACGTTTTTAAAGTTAGACTTGATTTAATTTCCTCGTTTATACTTTGAACAAATAAAGTTCTACAGCTGAGACACGAAAAAAGGCTGCATTTTTGAAAATTGAAAGCATCTCTTCTTCAGTTCTGTGTGCGTGTCACGGCAGAACTTTTTCCACAAGAAACGTTACAAAATGATGTGCTGCAAATATCCATGGCTTTTGATTGCAGTCAAACCAGCCACTTCTCTGAAAAAGACTCTGGTCAAGCCAGCCACTTCGTTTTCTCTTCACTTCGTTTACCCCGCCTAATTTGCCTGCAATGTAATGCCCTGAACCACTTTACTTCTCAGGATTAATTTCTACAATATTGTTAGTAAATTTGCTGATACTATATACTTAAATACTTATAGAACAGTAACCACTGAAACGTTATATTTTATTACACTTAGTGTAGCACAAAAAAAAATCATACAGCAAGATTCGAATGACTTTTGATTCTGGTTCACAAGTTTTTCTAGTTTATGTGTATTTTTTTATATGTATTGATTCAGCAATCACTTCTGATGGCATGCCTAGTTTTGCCATTACTAAGACGGTGACACACACACGCAACTGACGAAGAGATGCTTCTGGTTTTGAGAACGGAAATTTGAGTATTGTACACAAAAATAAGAATAAAAAGCATTTGAATCGTTTTTGTACATTAAAAAAAAAGTTTCTGCATGAATTCTGCACCAGTCGAAACTAACGTGAAAGAGTTGTGCATCGGTCTGAGCAGGAAGCCGAGACGCTGGAGGCTGCGACCAAGCAGTTTGAGGACCTGGAGTTCCAGCAGCTGGAGAAGGAAAGCAGTCTGGAAGAGGAGCGTGAGACCACCAGCAAGCAGCTGCTGCAGGAGCGAGCGCAGTACCACAGTAGTGTCACCGAGAGAAACGTAAGAGAAGCCGATGATGCCAGGAAACGCAAGGGTCTGACCCCCGTGTCCCTGTGCAGGAGAAGGTCCGGACGCTGGAGAGCCAAGCGAGGCAGCTGGAGGAACAGGCGGCTCAGGAGTGCGACAGGATGCTTCAGGAAAGAAGCTTCAACATGCAACTTCTGCAGAAGGTAAGAGCGTTCATCACCTTCTGGAACCTTCCAGTGGTTAGAGCAGCCACTTTCAAGCTTTGAATCCTGGACCTGCTGGTACCAGAATGAAGACGGTACCAATCTTAATCAGCCTTTTGTCAAGATGGCAATTCAAATCTGCACACCACCCTAATTCTGCACTAGGTCTGAGAAAGTCTTCAAGACCACATCATCTGTGAAGAGCGGAGATCAGACCCTCTTTATCACAGGGTCCCGCACTCCATTCTCCCGAAACTATGAGGGCAACACATGGAGACAGGACGTGTGAAATCCCATAAACCCTCAAGCACCTTGTGAGGGTGTAGAGCTGGTCCATGTTCTAAGGCTGGTACGGTGGTCTCAGTGTTCCTCCACTCTCGGCCTAATCCTCCTCACCAGCAGCCTGGCATAGACCTCACCAGACTTTGCTGGACTGTGGGATAGGGATGAGGGATTTGGCCAAATTTCTAAATCTTGATTAATTAAACTTAACACAATAACGATTCATGTACAATGAAGTTTTTTACTTTTTTGCCCTCATAGTTCACAGCCATGTTTAGTACAGTAAATATGCTAATAGTGAGAGAATTGTTTTTACTCTTTAGATTTTTTTAAGAATGCATTACTTGATCTTAACAAAATTCAAGGAAACACACACACACACACACACACACACACACACACTACACACACATACAAATATTTATTGATATGATTATTAAGCACACCATGCCTTAATCGAACAATCACTTTGATCTTATTAAAAAAGTATATAAAATATATTTTATAACAACAAATAAAAATATAAAGCTATAAAGTATACCACCTAAATACCACCTTTAACAATTATTAATCATATTAAAATTGAAAAATGTAATCGATCATTCTGAATGCCAATTTAGATTATATTCAGATTTATCGACCAGCTCTGCTGTGGGACATCGGAAGCAGCTTATAAGTACCGGCTGGCCAAGTGAATCGCAGCCCGAGCTTTAGTCTGGGAGAAGTTTGGTGAGGCCTGGAAGAAAACATCAGTCTGCCTCAAAGAGATTCTGGCAAACCGTCCGACGTCTCAGGAAAGGGAAGCTGTTCCCTGCCAGTACTGTTTACAGAGGAAGTGAGGAGCTTCTGACCTCAGCTGGAGATGTAGTGGGACGGTCTAAGAAATATTTTGAGGACCTTCTCAACTCAGACTTCCTCAAGTCTCTGGGTGATGCAGGGCTGATGATTCCATGGAGGCCAATACATACGTGTTCTTGTGGCTAAAGTAAATAAAATAACATTTTTTTGATATTATATAAAAGATGATTTGTTAAAAATGTAGAGATTTTTGACTTTTTTCCAGAGTAAAGTGCTTTTCACAGTTTTTCACTGTCTAAAAGCTGCTGTGTTAAAATGTAAAAATAGAACATTGTTGAGTTCAGTTCATTGTTAGTGGGTGTTTAAAGTTATGACTATGACCAGTAAGCAAGCAATAGATGTGACAGTGGCCAGGTAAAAAAAAAAAAACCTCACTGGCGGGATATGAGGAAAATACCCTGGGGAAAAGGGTGGTGAATAATTTGTGAAAACTTTTTACAAAGATGTATTTACAAAGTGTTTTTTCCATGATTTTGCATTTTTTTCCATTATTTTTATTACCCCTCATTTTGTTCTGTTCTAAACTGTTGAGAGAACTGTTCTAAAAGCGGCTCTGACTTTAGTGCGGTTTTTAGCAGCTCCTGGAGCAGTCCTATCTATGACGGACCACCTTGTGCCCTTTCACCAAATGTCCAGATGTTTTCACAAGTCTTTCCCACTGTTTCAGGAGAAAGAACGACTACTGGATCTGGAAAGGAAATATCAGAACCTGACGGGCGGGAAGATGTTGCCCAAGAACCCAAGCCCGCTAAAAGAGGTGAGCAACATTCTAGACCTTTTCTTCTTCAATCCTAGCAAGCGTCGTTGGATACTGATGAGGGACAAGATTATCATTTCATTAGGATTATTCCAGATTAAGTGATCAGAGAACAAGGATGATCTTTCTGAGGATGATCAACTCCTGAGATGATCATTTGATCTAGATGACCTTGACTACTGTAAAGCCTGCTCTGAAGAACTGTCTGTGTATGGAGTAAGAGTAGCTTCTGGAATCCCTAACGCTCCTGTCTTGTCTGTGTGTGAGGAGATAAAGCAGGTATATTATGGGCTGCCGAAGGTGGAGTGTTCCCCGACGTCTCCAGTAGAGCTTCTGCGCTCAGACTCTCCTTCCCTCTCCTGCGAGGTGTGTCTCCTTCATCTTCATTGTTAACAGAAATGCTATACATGTAAAGCCGATCTGGGCAAACTACGGCCCACGTTTTAATCTGGCCCGTCGAACTTGTAAACATTAAATGAAAGTCAGATTTTTTTTTTCCAAACTGGTTAATTCGTTATTATGTTTTATCTATTTATTTGTTTATGAACAGATTGACAATGTACATGAAAGAATTGTACTACTATATTTTTAACATTTATTTTTACATAAAAAAAAAGAGTTTGCGCATCTGTCTCTCGCTCTCTTTTAGCGCTGTGAAGCAGCACGCGCAGATCTTTCGCTGAGAGAGAACAGACAAATGTTTTTTATTTTATTGTATAATTGCCTTCTTCAGCCCAGTGATTATTTTATTTTATAACCTTGCTCTCGCATTAATTTCCGCACACTTTCATTCATTTACACACTTTCATTCATTTTCGCAATTTCTGCATGATCCACGCTGGATTGAGTTTAGTCCAGCAATCGCTCAGAGTTGATTTTTGCGCAAAAACACAATCGAAAGTCATCACACTACTCACAGTTCAGTACTTTGTGCTGTTTCTATCCTTCTCTCCGCGATCAGAAAGCCTGAAAATAGAATCAAATGTCTAATTTGCGATGTGTAATGTGTAATTTAATGAATTGCGTTTGTGAATCGAGGTGCCACTGTATTTTCACAAAATAAAATGTATTCATCCCAAAATGTGTATTTTTAAAATTACCTTATATTTAAGATAAAACTGAGGATAATATAGATAAAAACAGCATATGGTAAAAAAAAAAAAAAACACATAACAAACTAAATAGAAAGACAGATAAAATAATGTCACAACTCAATTTGCGTCAAACGCAAATGAAAAAAGATGGATTTTGAGTAGTGATTTAAAAGCAGGTAAGATGTACAAAGTCAGCTGGTTCTATAGTTTTGGAGCTCAAACCATAAAAAACATTATTAATATTGAGCAGAATTGAGTTTAGTTTTTTTGGTCCGGCCCTCATTGGTCCGGCAATATTTTCTGTCTCACATGTGGCCCCTTGGAAAAAATAATTGCCCACCCCTGGTGTAAAGTGTGCGCTTGTCTTTGGCGTTTCAGGCGTTTCGCTTGCGGCTCGACAGCGATTGCAGCCAGTCATCGCTGAGGCCGGTGGTCAGCGCGGGTCTGTCCCCCCCACACACCACCGCCACGCTGGGACGCAATACCGCCAGGGTGAGTCTCGCTCTCACTCCGAGCCATGTCGACTATCCGTGATGCTGACAGGTCAGATGTGATCCACTCAGAGTCCTGTGTCGGCGTCCGGCAGCACCGGGAGTCTCCCGCGGAACCTGAGCGTCACCCTGATGGACATCCACAGCCGCAGACACCAGGCTCTCCAGCAGAAAGGTACATGTCTGAGTCACAAATAAGAGCACTACAGTAATTGGCTCATTATACGTTATTTAAAAACACATAATTATTCCGAACCATGAATAGTTAGCACCAACGTCCTTCAAACAGACCAAGGACATTGTTTGTGCAAATTATAACTCAGTGTCGCGGTGGAGAAAGTGAAAATACACACTTTTTTAAAAAAGTTTTGTAGCAACTTTTTTTGTGTTTTACAACAGTGCTGAACCACCACCTGACCGTCTGGTGGGTTGCGGTCAGAGGTGTAAAGTAGGAATTGTTGTACATTTTGTAAACATACACCATGTATACCTATGTACAATACAATTGATTTAAAAAAAAGAAGTATGACGAACACGTAAAAAAAATAAAAAAAATTCTTCAGACATTGAAACACTGAGCATATTATTTGTACTTGTATTAGTACCTGTACTTTATTGATTACGTGAATTTTTGGGGATGTTTGAATTCAAAACTTGCTTATATTTTTGAGACTCAGAAGTACAAAGTAGCCAAAATACTAATAGCAAAAAATATTTACAAAAATTTCTAAAGTATACTCAAGTTTACATCTCTGATCGCGGTCAGCTGGTGGTGTGTTCTAACCAGTGGTACTTGAGTAAATGGACTTTGTAACTTTCCTTAAGTATTTCTGGCTACTTTGCACTTGTACTGTGTATCAAAAATATGAGCTTTTTTTTTTTTTACATTGGTGATCGAGTATCTGTACTCTTTACTCCACTATATTTGAATGGACACTTAACTTTACTTGTTACATTGTGATTGTGTCTCCATCTTTTTCCACTGTGGTGAATTTCTTGGGTGGATGAGGAGATATGGCCATCTGCAGGGTACCGAAGGAACTGGATTCTATTTTTGAGCTATATCAAGTGAACGTTTATCAGTTCTGGCATCATTTTCAGGCAAAAAAATTGCTAGAATAAGTTACAAGAACTTTAAGAACCAGCTTTTGTTGAAACTTAACAAATATATCACATCAAATAAACACTTCAAAGTCAGCTCAGAATTTTATTTTACTACTTTTTTTGGTTTGGGCCTTTTTTTGCACATTTGACTGAGACTGACTTTTTGTAATTTTTGTTTGTCTTTGTTCAGCCATTATCAAATATTGAGGTGTTACTTTTCATTCCTACAGTATATTATCAAATCAAGCCTTCTTGTTTTTCACATTTCCTGGTGTTTTTGAACCTAAATTCAGAATGTGTAAAATACTGATAAAAGGTCTTTTAATATTGGATACTTTACGACTTTTACTCAAGTCTCCTTGGAAGCGGTGACATGTATTGAATTTATTTTTACAGTATGGTGTTCGTACTGTACGGTTTAAATCAGAATTAGAAATTCTTTCTTCATCCTCTTGGGGAAATTCTCTTTTGTTCCATGCTCTTAAACAACCTTGACAAACAATATTAATAAAAAAATAAAATAAAACCAAGTTAAAATAAAAAACAGTTGGCTAGGTTTCAGTGAATTCTCTGTATTTATGCTATGTGTATACAACTGTATTTACATGTATTCAATTACATACAATACTGTATTCAATTACATACAATACTGTTTACAATACAATGTTTAAAAATTATATATTCGTACGTATATATATATATACAGTATATATATATATATATACACAGTATATGCTATGTATGTGCAAATTTTAATACAATGGTATGTACACGAAAACGTCCCTCTGTAACTGTTGATAATTTACAGTCGCGCACAGTAAAGCAGATTATTACACTTTGGCAAGATGTATTCTGATTACTAGAAGCAGGAATGGTTTCTTGTGACTGTCTGTGGTGCGGTGTGGGGGTATAAATCTGCAATTGAGCTGGTCAGCACTGACCACGTTACTCCTCTGGTTCTGGCTCAGGTCAGCAGGTGATCGAGGAGCAGCGGCGGCGTCTGGCGGAGCTGAAGCAGAAGGCTGCAGTGGAGGCTCAGAGCCAGTGGGAGGCGCTCCACGCATCTCAAACTCAGCTCCAGCACTCCATCCTGCACCACACGACGCCCTCTGCTGGAGACCAGCCCTACGACACGCTCAGCCTGGAGAGCTCGGACAGCCTGGACACCAGCGTCTCCGCTGTGTCTCCAGACATCCTCAGGTTCAGCTCTTCCTAAGTCGTATTTTTTATTTTTTTATTTTTTTACAGTTAAGACTTTTTTTTTTTCATCTTTTACGAGGTTGTCCTAAGACAGAGAAATTAACTGTCATGTGTTTAACTGAATGACTTTATTTATCCCACAAAGGGGAAATTTCTAGAAACATATTTCTGTTTCAGACCATAATAAATCAATACACGTCTGTTTCCTGATCTGACACATAGAAGACACATGAAGCAAAACTAAACTTCACTCACTGTAACCCACACTAAACTACACACACTCACACACATACATGCAGACACAAACTGACACAGACACACTCACTCACTCACTGACTCTCTCTCTCTCTCTCTCTCTCTCTCTCTCATATTGTTTAGTATGAAACTTTGGAACAAGTGTCCAAGGCCTGTTTAAAATATCAGTTTAAATGATATTCTGGTTAAAATAGTGCTTTTCATAGTTACAGACCAACTTAAGACAGATACACACACACACACACACACACACACACACACATATATATTTTCGTTCTACCGTCACTTCCAACCAAAACCTTTAAAGTCAGATGTTAAACTCAAGTTCGAGACCAATGCAAAGTCGCTTTAAAATTAGGAAAAAAAAGTATTTAAAAGAAAAAAAAATGTCTATTGTACTCCGTTGTTCAGACTGTGGGCTATGACCAGACAAACAATCAGGTTTGTTTTGATGATGTTCACGTCCTGCATCGGTGATGTGTGATGGGACATTTAGCACCTTCAATATGAGAATAATTAAAAATAATAAAGAATACATCTAAACTTAAAATCATTAGACAGTGCGCTCCCAGAACTCTTTCTGGTCGACAGATCATTTACCCGATTCAGCTTCTGGTTTTTAGTTCTTATCAATATTTAGTTTGAGTATTGATAAAAACACTAGCCTCTTGTTGTCTGTCTGATTAATTCCACATCAGACTGATATCAATTTGGTCACGCTTGCGTGGAACTCGCTTTACTTACATTAGCATTGGCTAGTGATGAAGCGACTAAATACTTAAACGCACGTTATTCTGCTTACAGGCTAATATAAACCATACAGCAAAGATTAATGTTACACTAATACACAACCTGTGTGAATAGCATTTATAGCACGATACACACGGTGTGTTTGACAGTATAAAGTTTGAACTGCGTTGTACAGTCATGGCGTCTCACTCTAGATCTCTAAGGGTGCTTTCACCTATTGTTCGGTTCATTTGGTCCCGACCGTGGGCAATAAATGATACATTGTTGCATTTCTATGGCATTTTAGTCCTCTTTCTCACCATACTTTTTGCTGTCATTCAAACCGAACCAAAATTCATTCATCTGACAACATCCACGTCACCCATTGGCCTGATGTGTCCTTTTAATATTTCCTAAACTGCTTTTCAACTAATCAGAATTGCGGGTAAATTCCATAAATAAAGCGAATAGACAACATGCCGTTATTTAGACAGGAGAGACGACTGCGCTGGTCTTGAACTATCGTATATAGTTTGTATTGATCGCTTGAGACAAACATTTATTATATTCACACATTTATATTTTGAGTGTGTAGCGCGGATGCGACTGCAAAAATGCACTTCACTTCGGGAGAAAATGTGACACGGGAATCTACCGGAGATATTCCTCAGCGCAACGACACTACAGCAGCTGAATTTAGTCAAAATGTGCAGTCTTTTTTGCATTTGGTACGGTTCAAGTTCAGAGTTCGACTTGAAGCGGTACGCTTGTTTGGTCTGCTTTTGGTGCGAAACAGAGTTCGATTGGCACTTTCACACCTGCCCAAACGAACCGTACCAAACGGCCAAACGAACTCTGGTGCTATTCAATCGAACTAAACAAGTCAGGTGTGAACGCACCCTAAATCAAACCTAATGAGTAATGAGTAGTGGCTTGAACCCCGCAATTGCTGCTTGCAGCTGTGTTTGCATCTGTAATTTTCATTGGTACAATTAAAGCATAAGCGTCACGTGTAGTGATTGTTTACAGCCGCGCGTCTTCAGCGCTCACTAGCGGAGCAGAGGGAGCCGCGCGGATCGGGACCGCGTACGCCGCCGGCGGTGTCGCTCTCACGAGAGAGTTTGTTTATTTCTCTCCGATTTGCACAGTCTGAGGCTCCACAGCAGCGTTAAGCGTGGAGCGTGTTCTTCATTTCATGTTTCACTTCACATTTTCACGGCTATATGTGCAACGCAGATGAGTTTTCATATACGATGATGAAATATTTGGTAACCGCCCCGCTTCAGTCCATCATTCAGCGAGAGGATGAGTGAGAAGTGAATCCTGAGCAGTTTCGCCTCCAGTGTTTAAACTTTCTTTGTCGTTCTCGGGTGCAATCGCTTCTACTGAACTAACTTTAATGAAAGTTCTGCGTCTGACAGTGGAATCGAGGAGATGGAGAAGATGCTGAGGGAGGCACAGCTGGAGAAGGCGAGGCTCATCGAGTCACGGGTGAGTGCACGAGCCCGGCCACGCCGAGTCACGGCCGGTGTTCTGAAAATTCTTCCTTCAGCTCAGAATTTACTACACATACGTCACTGCTCAGCTGTTCCTAGCTAGTGCGCTGCACAAGCGCGTTAAAACACGTCAAAACTGAATACTAATATAACTAACTACAAAATATTGTAACAAGTTACGAATATCTTGTGTACTGTTATAAGTGTCCATGTTCATTTAGTGCATTTATGTTTATTCATTGATCCAACGCTACAATATCAAAAGTGCATACAACAAAAGTACAGGTAGGAATTTTTGTACGATCAAGTAGGGGAAGAAACCGATAGATATAACGATTTTTTTAACGCACATGTAGAAAGTAGAAAAATCTGAGCGGAGAACAGTTGAGCAGTGACGTAGTTTTAACACGCACATGCAGAGCGTAGTGTAGGAAATTCTGAGCTGTAGGAAGAATTTTCAGAACACCGGTCATGGTCTTTGTCTTGTGATAATCATAGCCATTTACTTAACACCAACAACCAGACGATCAAATGAACAAAAAGCAACAATTCTCTTACATATTCACACGTGCGCTTTGAGACAGTTAAAACTGTGAAAAGCACCTTACAAGTGCTCAGAACTTGGTCACCTCTACTGTGTCCGCAACAGGAACGAGAAACTCACACGCGTGTGCGGCTGCTGGAGGAGGAGAGGAGGAGGCGCGAGGAGGTGGAGAGGAGGCTCCAGGAGGAGACGCTGCACAGACAGCGGCTGATCGAGAGCGAGGTGAAGATCAGGGCCAAGAACTTCTCTCAGGTGAGCCTTAGAGTCAAGCATCGGGCTCTTCGGGCCGACCCACAGCTTCTGTCTCCCAGGCCCGGCCCATGACCCGCTACCTGCCCATCCGGAAGGAGGAGTTCGACCTGCGTTCGCACATCGGCTCGGCGGGCCACAGCGTGGACACCTGCGACAGCCTGATCCTCACCCAGAAGATGTGCAAGGGCTACCTGGTGAAAATGGGGGGGAAGATCAAGTCCTGGAGGAAGCGTTGGTTCGTCTTTGATCGGCTGAAAAGAACGTTCTCCTACTACAGCGGTACGTCCCCCCCGAGGTCGCGGAAAGAAGCGAGTTCGGTACAAAGAGTGGATCCGGCGGTTGGGGCGGGGGGGAGGATAATTAGCAATTCTTCAGCTGGCGGTGGCTGCCGTGGTTTCCGATAGCCGCGGGTTAGCCAGGGGCATACAAATAACCAGCAGCCCGTCCGCGCGCGATCTGACGCTGATGAAATCTACTGCAATGCTGAGGAAACCCTGCTCATCACCAGCCGCAGCTTCACATCTTCCCTCCTGCTCGGCCCAGAAATCAAGAAGCTGCTCTACGCTCGCACAGGGAGAATCAGCGTCATTACAGCAGGGACGCGCGCTTATTAGCCTGGACGCAACCTTTCACCAGGACGCTTTATCCAACTAGTGTGTGTGTGTGTGTGTGTGTGTGTGTGTGTGTGTAGAGAGGCGGGGGCCATCTAGTCAGAGACTAAGAGCCACTGTTTTTTATGTGTCACTGCAAAGAGCCACATCATACACAATTACACATGGGCACACAAAAACTTCATCCCATTCATAAATCTTGTACGCACACGCACACAGACCTCTGCTCAGCCAGATTTAATGATAATAACCACACCAACATGATAATATTTGTTTTTTTTTTTCAACAATTAACATTGTGTGCAAAATTTGACTCATGTCGGAGAGAAAGCTCCTGAAGAGCCGCATGAGTGTAAATACCCCCGACGTGTGCAGCGGCGAGAGTCTGCAACTCTGACTGGTGTCTGGTGTTTCCGCAGACAAGCACGAGAGCAAACTGAAGGGCGTCATCTACTTCCAGGCCATCGAGGAGGTTTACTACGACCACCTGCGCAGCGCCAGCAAGGTCCGACTCCCACGTCTGCTTTATCTGACTATTCCTGCACTCACTTGTTTATCAATCTTCTGATGGTGGTGTTTGACTCACAACAGAGGTGGAAAGAGTGCCTGGTCATACTTGAGTAAATGTACGAATACCTTACTGTAAAAAATGACTAATTTACAAATCACCAATTCTAAGACGACTTGAGTAAAAGTTGTAACATTACCCATTTTAAAAGGACTTGAGTATTTTAGTCGTACTGAATTTAGGCTCAAAAAACAACCTCAAAAAAGTTATGTGAAAAACATAACATGTATGTTTTATTTCTGGAGATATAAATGACACTTAACACCTCAACGTTTCAAAATGAAAAAACAAAATAGATTAAAAAAAGAACTAAATGTCCGTCTCAGTCAACCCTAAAATTTCATTCAAATTCAGCACCCTGCAGATGACGATATCGCCTTTTTAATCTGTTAGTTTGCCCTAGAAATTAACCGATTAAAAAATTAAAAGATGCAGGCTTGTCGCGCACAATCACAATGTAAGAAGTAACGATAAGTGTCCATTCAAATCTTGTCAAGTAATGAGTACAGACATTGAATGTCGTCAAGTAGTGATTAAATTTGCACTAAAAGAGAAGCACAAAGTAGAAGTACAAAAAATACTCAATGTAACCAAGTCAATTTACCCAAGTACTGTACTTTACACCACTGACTCACTACCACCACAGTTTGTTCTGTCCTGCTCTTCACCCTGATGGCGTCTCGTAATAACCGATTTCTTTTTTAACACAGAGTCCGAACCCAGCGCTGACCTTCTGCGTGAAGACTCACGACCGGCTGTACTACGTGGTGGCTCCGTCCGCGGAGGCCATGAGGATCTGGATGGACGTGATTGTGACGGGAGCCGAGGGCTACACGCAGTTCCTGAGCTGAAGGAGCATCTCCTCACCCTCACCGCTCCTCACTTCACCTTAGAAAAGTGCCAGAGGACCCGAGAGACACGACCCACACCCCATCTGGAGGAGAAGCGTGACAACCTCCGGGTTCCTGCTCTCTTCTCTACCTCTTCTGCCTTTCATCTCTGTACACGATTGGAAGCTGTTTCTTTTTACCAAAGTGCATCTGTGAGCGGAGAAGCTGCTGATAAAGTCGTAGCGCAGCATTATCACGCGTCACTGCCAGAGCGCCGAGCTGGAGCTAGAGAGTCGTGGCCAAAGCCTGAAGCGCCGCAGATGAGGCAACGTTTAAGGTTTCACACCAAACAACAGTAAAGAAAAAAATCCCATTCACTCGTTCAATGTGTTGTCAGGTTTTACTGAATGAAATAAAAACACGGTTCACCAAGTGTTTCAGGTCTTGTCATTGTGTGTGAGAGGGAGAGAGAAATTGAGAGGAGAGAGAATCTGAAATCACAAGATTGAGCTGAAGTACAGGAGAAGTGTTGTGTGTTGTAACAAACATAAATACACTTGCTTCTCTTTGTTTCTGGAGCATTTTTTTACACTCAAAGTGTTTCAGGTTTTTATCGGATTTTACTGAATGAAAAAAAGACTGTTCACCGAGTGTTTCAGGTCTTATCGTGTGTGAGAAATTAATCTGGAAATTAAAGTGAAGTTTGTACCAAACATAAATACACTCTTCTTTTCCGCTTACTCACTGTTTCTGGAGCTTTTTGCTAAACCCAGAGTATTTCAGGTTTTTATCGGGTTTTACTGAATAAAATAAAAACAGAGTGTTTTCAGGTCTTATCACAGAGAGGAGAGAGAGAAAATCTGAAATAAGAAAATTAAGCTGAAGTTGTAAAGAAGTGTTTTATGTTGTAACAAAGATTAATACACTTCAGTATTCTCAGAGTATTTTTCTGTTTCTCTAAATCCAGCGCACATCACGTTTTTATCGAGTTTTACTGAATGAAATAAAGACACGGTTCACTTATCATCACTGCGCGCGCGCGCGCGCGTGTGTGTGTGTGAGAGAGAGAGAGAGAGAGAGAGAGTGACAATCTGAAGATTAAAGTGAAGTTGTGCAGTCGTGTGTTGTATCAAACGTAAATACACTCTTCGTTTCCGTCTTCTCTCAATTTCTGAAGAATTTTTCAAAATTCAGTGCACACGGTCGCAGCCGAACTCCGGCTTGTTTCAGACATAAAAGCGCGGGCGACTGCCGATATTAGCCCGGCAACAGCAGCCGAGTCTTGCATCACGACGCCTGACAGAGTCAAGTCAAGATCATTAGCTGCTGCAGAACAGACCTACAGTACGCGTGCAGATCGCTCCTCTGCTGGCTCAGATCAGATGGTTTGGAATGATGGGAGTCTTTTATATTTGTTGATATATGAACATCTGGGAACTTCTGTTTGATTTAAAAAAAATCACATTCGTTTAAGCTTCGTGTTTACACATTTCTCTCCCGGTGATGGCGGTAAAACTGAGACTAGGAGTAGGATGTCAGTGGAACGAAAAAACGTGGATAAACGAGTCACGGGCAAGATGAGGCCACGAACATTCGACTCTAATCTGAAGAGACGCTCGAGAATTGCACGAGTCAAATATGCTTCAGAAGTGCATTTCGCAGTCAAATAAACGGATCAATTATTATCATTCTGTGAATATTGCTAAATTAGTCTCATTCTCACGTACTCTCACGTTCTGTGACAGTGAGCGATGGCTGCCCAGTAATAGACCCAGAGAAGCGAGTTCTCGATGCCAGTCTGGTGGCATCACGGCAGCTCATGGAATGTCTCGTTCCGTCCTGACAGGAGACATACTGTAAGAAATGTGATAAGTTCATTTCTCGAGTCGGTCTCTCAGTATAATGCTTAACATGGTATGAAACATCTTTTGCTTCCTGTGTTTCTGGTCTGAAGTCATGTGGTTCATCGGTTTCACCTGTTGTTCGTTTGTACAATTGAGAGATTATTTAAGTCTTATTGGTTCAATGTCAGTCAATGTCGTTACACCTTCGTCATGTGCCCGAGGTCTCTGTAAGTCATTGTTTCGTCATTAAATGTCCGTTTTTGTGTCACTACTCTGGCCCTGGCTCTGCTTCTCTACATCCTGCTCTGTGAGGATCGTAACGGTAAACAGATTCTGTCAGACTTGTTTCCTTTGTTCCAACTCTGTTAATGCAATCAGATAATTGCTCAGACGCTTAGCATTAGCCAAAATCTAACGTGAGGGCCAAGCACAAACACCACACAAAAACAATTGCAAACAAAATTTGACACGTACAGTACGTCGGATGTGATGAAACAAGCGCAGATCTAATAATTACATGCAAATGAAGGCTTCATCAGGGCAAGGACATATAAAATTCAGCCAAATGATCCTCCACTCACTTAGCATCCGGATCAAATGCAGCATCGGGGGCTAGCTGAGCGAAGCAGCACCGCCTCGGTTCTACATAAACAGTCCTCAGCAGCAAATATCTGGGTGGTACAACTCGGTCTTTGTCATAGTCATAGTGATCATCATAGCCATTTACCTAACACCAACAACCAGACGATCAAATTAATAAAAAGCAACAATTCTCTTACATATTGTTATATAACTACTCTAATGTATAGCTTTTCACAGTTCTAGTGATTGCCATGTTGGTTTTTGTGCAATTTAAATAATGGTCGTATGCCACTTTAACTAGAATGTTTGGCGATGAACGTGTGACGTAGATTTAGTGGGACAAGGAAATAAAAAGAAGACGTTTGAAACAAGTCGTTCTCCGCATTTTATTCATACTTTTTGGACATAACACATATTCACACATGCGCTTTGAGACAGTTAAAGCTGTGGAAAGCGCCTTACAAATGCTCAGAACTTGAACTTGATCTTGAACATACGCACAACAGCCTTGAGGCGTTACAGGTTCAGTAAGATCCAACACAACTCTGACATTTACACACTCCGAACTTTTTTTTCTTGACAGCAGGGGTGTAAAGTTCTTGAGGAAATGGACTTAAGTACTTACTTTGACTGAAGTACTTTACTTAGTACTTTACTCCCACTCGTCACGGACCCCACTCAGCCATTTCACCGCTTCCTTAGTCTTCTGCCATCAGGAGGAAGACTTACAGTAGAAGCCTGCCGGCCAGAAGCAATAGATTGCTGGACAGCTTCATGCATCAGACCGTTCGGAAGCTGAACTCACTTACCACACTACCCCACATCTTCCTCTCCCTCTAATGAACACTTGGCCACTTTCTTCCAACAATTGGCACAGAATTGTTGCACTATCAGTGCTTTTCTCTTGCACATTTTCATTTTCACTGCGTGGTGTTCTTTGTACCTGTTGCACATTATTGGTACTTTCTGTTAATTGTGCTTTTTTTGTACTACTTTGTATTACTTGTACTTTTTGTAAATTGCACATTTTTGTACTATTTGTAATTTTGTAGTTTTGTAAAATTGATGTATATATGTAAAGAGTATGGTATGAGTAGAGAAAGCAATTACAACTCTCTGCACGTCCAGTACGTACAGCAGAGTTGACATTAAAGCTGACCTTGACTTTGACTACTTAGTATTTTAGGCTACTGTGTAAGTTACGGAGAATCAAAAATCTAAGCAATGTTTACTCTCTACTTGACTATTTTTGATTGAGTGTTTGTTTTGTTTACTTCACTATTTTTTAAATAGACACTTACCGTTACTCTTTACATGATTTACACATGATTGTGCGCGACAAGTTTGAATCTTTTTCTACCAGGTTTAAGATGTTGAGCAGATGAGGTGATGAAGGTACTGGATGCTATTTATGAGCTAAACTTAGTGAACATCATTATAAAACCTCATAGATAAAGAGTTTCTTGTTTTTCACATTTCGTAATGTTTTTTAGCCTAAATTCTGTGCAGGTAAAATACTTAAAAATTCTTTTTAATTCGGATACTTAAAGACTTTTACTCAAGACTTCTGGGAATTGGTGACTTATTGGTGATTTTTCCAGTATGGTATACATACTTTTACTCAAGTATGACTTTCAGGTATTCTTTACACGCCTGTTTGACCGTTTCACTTCTGTATGGTTGCGAATGTGTCAACCATATTGATTGTAAAGGTGCTAAAAGAACTTCCGGTGGGAACCCGACTAACCATACAATCGTCTGCAGACTTTTTATCAGTTTGACCCAGATCATCAGCCTTTTATCCACACATCATTAATCAAGCCTTAAACGAAAGCACACTCTGGAAACTATCCTACACCAACATGAAAGGTTGGGTCTACAGCAGGACCAGAACTTGGCAAAGATGTCATACTAGCACGAGATAATAAAGAGAAAGGGTAACAAAATAAAAAAGAAAGGGTAAGGCAAGTTACAGTAAACACTTTTGTACACAAAAAAACTTGTACAAACACAAACTGGAGCAGTGGCCAGCCACAAGCTCAAGGACACGGGGATTGGAACAAACAACCTTTTGGACACAATCTTTTTCTCTACCACTAAGGCACAAATGTTCTTTGAAAATTTGCCCTGACTCTGCCAAAGTCCGATTGTCTGAGGATGCCGCCTCCGCTCTCCTAGAATAACTCTTGAAATACTCTCCTTGGACAACAGGTCTACGTATTCCCAAATGCAGCCTGCCCTACACACAATCCCTCCATCGTTCCTTTGGCGTACGAAATGGTTGTACTCCACAACTGCCATAATGTCAAATCGTATTGGATCAAGCGTTCCTTTCCCTGACATAAGCGGCATACGTTTCATGGCTTTTATCTCCAGACAGTTGTCAGGCTGGCATCTCTGGCAGCTTGTCGACGTCCCCCACACACGACTCTCCAGCTCACTAGTGACGTTTCTGTGGTGATCAGCACTCATCACGAGCCTGGCATTCAGCCTAAAAGTGCTGCCAGGATTGTCTTTGTGCCAATATTAAATGTACCACGGGCCAATGGCAGCTAAAACTCTGAACCGGCTCTTTCGAAAATCTCTGAGCAACTGTGGAACGTATAAGTGTGCATCTTTCAGATCTAATGAGATTAAATTATTCTGAGGCGATAAGCCAGTGTTTGTTTCATCACTATTTCGAAAGTGCGCAAATGTCATGTTCAACGCCTTCAGACTTGGTACAACTGTGCTCTGCATCTTGTGAGGTTACACACATACACAGCGAAGTGACACACTCAAACTCGGAGCAGTCCGTGGCGTCAGGGGCGATGTGGGGGTCCATGTTGTGATCCTCAGTTACAGAGCGGGATTCAAACCTGCAATGCCTGGGTAACAGATCCAACTCCCTTCCACTGCACCACTGCATGGGGCTGCACTGACTGAAAAACAACTAAAGTTGTCACTCAAACATACCCAGTTTGATATTCAATGACATGTACATGAGTGTCACAGGATGGGAGAAATTAAGCAAAAATCAGACAAAAATACAACAGATGAATAGTAGAGCTTTTCTGTCCTGTTGGCACAGACTCCAGACTGTGATGATGCTCTCAGAAGAAAAAACACACCCTAAAAATGCACATGAAAAAACAAGAAAATAAAAAGCTAATTGAGTAAAAAAAAACTTAAGTCAAGTAAAACTATCTGCCAATGGGGTATCTGCAAATTTTACTTGGTAAGACAGATTAAAACAAGACCTATTTTCTTGAAACAAGCTAATTATTCTTTTACTTTATCTTATTTAATTTAGTTAATCTTAGTTAATGTATCTTGTCTGGGAAAAAAAAAAACAAGATATATTGTGTAACAAAGATCTTTTGGCTTGCCAAGTATTCATTTTTTGCAGTGCACGTATCACATAAAAACAGTTATCAGAACATCAGCTTGTCACCAGTGAAGTTCATGATACTGTACTGTAGCTGTTACATCTGTTTGTTGAAGTCGTGAACCAATATGACTGATCACAATCTTAGTGTGAAGATTGATTTGAAGACGTGATTAGATATTACCGGGAAGTCCTGATGATGAGATAGCATCTGACTACACGCCCACTTCTTTTTAAATTACGCACTACAACTACAGAATCTATTTCAATCATCAAAACGAAGCCTTTGATTCATTCAAAAAGATTTGACCACAAACAATCTCTGTGTCTTCTCCTGGTTGTCGAGCACTCAAAACACTGAAAGCAGCGATCCTACCAAAACCCAACATTAATAATAAAGCACATAATGCATTATTGTTTTATTACTGTTGTCTTTCATGTGAATTATTATTATAAATGTAATGCAAATAAACATTCCAGAACTGTTGTAACGCACAAAACATCGACGTTGTGTGTGTGCGCACCTCATCCCAGCAACCTGTACTTATCCGAAGTCAAATGAATGGGTCTCTATGTCGCCCAGACCAAATTGCAGTTATCAGATGCTTAAACTTTCCTATCTTATGAATGGGATTAAAATCGAACCGAAGACTGACTTGCAGATAAACGAATCTTGCAGTTAAGCGACTTGCACTTATGCAGAGTCGACTGTAATACCATACATTGTAGGCATTGTGTATGCATAACGAAGCAACACTAGCAGTTTGGACACGTGGAGTTAAGCCCTGCTATACAGCAATGATGATATTGATCAAGCTAATCTCTCAAGATGGTCCTTGCTCAAGGACAGTGGCAGATCTTGCACCATTGTTTTTGCACAGTTGTATTTTTGCATAGCCTATTTATTGTCGGTTCTTGCTTTTGTTCTCTTTGCTGTTTGCATTTTTGCCTTCACTGCTGTCTTTTAAATTGTCCATTTTGTTTCTGTTCTTTGCTGCTGCTGAACACAAAAATTTCCCCTAGTGGGATTAATAAAGTCTTTCTATCTATCTATCTATCTATCTATCTATCTATCTATCTATCTATCTATCTATCTATCTATCTATCTATCTATCTATCTATCTATCTATCTATCTACGTATCTATCTATCTATCTATCTATCTATCTATCCATCTATCCATCTATCTATCAATTATCTATCTATCTGGCTTGTTTCTGACCCGAGGTGGAGCTTTGCAGTTTCTCTCCTCATCAAACTGCTCTGCCACTCAAACAAGTATAAATAACAGAGCGGAGTGTTGGGACGCTGGCAGGTGATTCTACAGCCGCACGCAGCAGCTCGTGAGTTCACCGGGGGAACCAGCATAATTCCCCTTTAATTGCAGATGTAAGAATAACTGCACCGCGCACAGACGCGTGTGCATCTCTAATGTTACTCGGATAGAACATGAAACATTAATGGGGGCAGGATTCTTTGCAAGCTGGTGATGAAATTATGGTGTAACCTTTATCAATGTTCCAGGCTCTTCACGGCAGCGAGAGGATGGATCACAGCTCAGATGTTCCACTGCAGATCTGGTTCTGAAGAAAATCACGATGGTCAGTTGACGTCTGACCAGCGATGCAGGGGCACGCTGAAACCAGCCTTCATTTGAAAAGATTGACTGTGATGTACTCATATCTGATAAAAGATAGCTCGGTCGTGTGATCTTTTCCGTACTATTTTGCTGTACTGTACAATAATGCTGCAGCATGTCTTGAATATGAAAATCCGGATCAAACATGGCGTTCTGTCAGCTGTGGCCTCTAACGTTCTACTAATTGCAGCTCTGTGGTTCTGTTTTTATAGAATCAATGTCACAAAATTATTTATTTTGACTGTTTTACAACTATGACATTGATCACAGACAATCAATAAATCAATCAAAAAACAAGCAAAGGAGTTTTGAAGCAGTGCAACTATATATTCCAGAGACGTCTTGATATTTTCTCTGACTAAAGCATTTCCTTTTTTTATGGTTTTAATGCTAATTATAATAGTTAATGCCGTTTACACAGCACATTATTTATATGTATCAATTTACTTTACATATTTCAATTCAAAAATTCTAAAAGCAAAATGCTGTCTGTCTGTATATACAATATATGTGATTGTGAGATATTTCACATATGAGATGTGAAATTTGAAACCCACAGCCTGATAATGGTCCACTGAAAGAAATAAAGAGAGCAGAAGATGCGCTCGTGATGATGATGCTCGGGGTGGGAATCATAAACTTCCTAATGGTTGTTTTCACAACTTCCTAATGCCCCCGCTAAAGAAAATAAATAAAATAAAATAAAAGATGGTCTTTAAGATTAAAAAAAACTTTTTTGTGCATGCAGAAAGAGTAACTAGATCCGAACACATGTAGCAACAAAAGCTTTAATTTGGGCAATATTCCATCAGGTCTGATGCAACAGGGCTGCAAGATCTCTGGAGTGTAATACAGTGTCCTTCCGCGTCGCGCGTGTATAAGTAGTCCTTCAAGCGAGTCCTGTGCTTAAGATAATAGTGGACATACGTGCAGCTATACAGCCTGAAATAGACGCGAAGTGTCTAATAGGAGTTAAAACCGGCCCAAGTAATTTATTTGAATATTACCAAGAGTGCGAAATCGTGAAGCCCGCGGGAGACTGAAGTTCGGGTTAAATTCGGCTGATGAGGGCGAGGCGGCGGACGGATACAGCATGACGTGATGCGGCTGGTGTTTGGTTTGACGTGCTACTCTTCTGTTCTTCAAAAGTTTTGAGCGATTTTTCGTGTCGCCGATCATTCCCGACGCGAAATGAAGACGAGCGGGAGAATGTCGCGCTGAGTGAAGGACGAGCAGCACAGTGTCTCCGCGCGCATGGAAACGCTCCGACCGGCCGTCACGATGGAGTAAGTGTCGCTTCATTCAGACTTTATCACCGGCGCAACTTCGGAGCGAGAGTTTGATCAGTTTTTAAACTCTTATCAGACAACAATCTAACGGTCTTTTAGACAGATTTTACAGTTCTATAGGTTCTAAAAAAATCTAAAGGAGCATTGTACATTTCAAGACAGTTTTGTGTTTTTTCCTCGAGTTTTTTTTCTCCACTTTATTTTGTCTTATTTTGCAATAATTTGGGGTGGATTTATAGATTCGTATGTGTTTTTTTTTTTTTTTTTTTTTTAACTTAAGTAAAGTTATTTTGCATGTTGTAACCAAGGCATTTTTAACTATTATTTAATGTTTCCTTTTTTTTGGAAGTAATTGTGAACTCATTGGATAAAAGTCAAGACAAGAAAAGGGGTATTTAACAAACATCTATGTGTTGTCAATGAAAATTAATTAATTTATTTTTTTGTTATTTAGTATTATTTGTTATTTTATTTGTTTAATTATATATTTTTGCAGTTTTGTTATAATGAGGACTAAAATATTTTCATTTCTTTATATTTGAATACACAGGTTCCAGTTTTTCCCAGTTTCCTGTTTGAGGCGCTTCTGCGACTTGGTTGTGTTGTATGTGAAACATCATTTTGTACGAATTAAAGGCAAAATAATTTGCAGTGGCATTGATGATTCTCCACAAGATGTTCACAATTTGCCCAGCCATCTTCAGAGTTCCCTCTTCCCTACTGGCTAACGAAGGCCAATCACAGGAGAAGGGAGGAGTCTACGCAGACTTAGGACTAAATTGGTAAGCAGTACCACACTTTTATTTTGTCGGATTGTCGGTGGGAAGCGCACCGCAGCATGTGTTAATGGCGTACAGTAAGTAAAGCCAATATTTTGAGAATCCACGTTGGTTTATTTTTTTGATGTTGACTCATTAAAATGATTGTTTCGTGTTTGCGTCTTAGATTGTTTGTTTATCTAATTCGATGGGTTTTTTTTTTTTTCCAACAGATTGGATGACAAAAACCTTTGATGTTTACTCAAACGCGACTTCCACCGAGTCTTCTCCCGGGTCCTCAATCCCACCGTCACCATTGGAGCAGGATGTCCACATGCCCTCCGACCTGGAGGTAATGACCTCTCTCCTGAAGGAGGAGCTGGCTCAGCTGGAGGACTACTACCTGTACGAGTCCGCGCCTCTGAAGCTGGAGAAATGGCAGAAATATGACAAAGGCTTGCAAGCCATGGCTTCACCGTCGTATTACCCACTGCCCTGCCCGTCCTACAACGTCGAGCCGTCGGAAACGAATCCCATGCTGGTCACCTTGGCGGCGAGTGAGCTGGACCTGCGGGGGTTCTGCGGAGGTTCTGCAGGGAGACCCAAAGTGTCGCGCTCCGGTCCCTACAGCTATTTCCGGACACACTGCAATAGCCAAAGAATCTCAGCCAATGGATGTAAAGACGTGGAGGTGTTTGAGAAGGAAACGTGGACGTTCAAAGGGACTCATTCAGGTTACACGGAGCTGGCTTTCGACCAGTGCTCTGTCGACAAAGCCTTTGCGAAGAACCACGCCGGCGCCAAGAAGGTCCGCGAATGTGCCATACTGCTGAAAGAAGAGGAGAAGAGCTGCTACAGCGAAGACGTGTTCTACCGCACCGAGATGATGAGAAGCTATAACGTCGGCGGCGCTGTGGATCACAGGAGAGAGGGCCCGAGCCACGGCGGGAAGATGCTGGGCCACGACCTGCCCGCGCTGCCGTGTGAGAGCGAGAGCTGTCCGCCCTTCAGACACTCCGACGTGGCCGAGTGCTACTTCCATCAAGTGGCCTCCAACTTGGATCCGTATCACGGCTTCATAAACGAACTAGAGCAGCCGATCCGGTCGGGGCCCGTCGAGGTCCAGAACGACTACCTGCACCACGAATGCCTTGGAGACCAGAGCTTTGAATGTCTGTCGGGGGACAGCGTGAGCTCATCGATGGAGTTCCCTCTTCAGAAGCCCGTCCAGCGCTCACGGGAAAGCCAGTGCGCGTTCACGCCCGACGCCAAGGTGAGCTGCGGGGAGCGAAGTCACGGGGAGCGGAAGCAGAAGAAAAGGGACCAGAACAAGTCTGCGGCGCACAGGTACGGCGCTCCTTGTCCTGCATGTTCCGTGGAAGCACTCACACCTTTGCGTCAAACACTTTAGGTATCGGCAGCGCAAGAGGGCGGAGCAGGACTGTTTGGAGGAGGAGCTTCACGGTTTGGAGGGGCGGAACAGAGAGCTCCGGGACAAGGCGGAGTCAGTAGAGAGAGAGATTCAGTATGTGAAAGACCTCCTGATTGAGGTCTACAAGGCACGCAGCCAGCGCTCAAAGGAGGAGTCCAGCGCCTGAGCCCCGCCAGACCCAGATGCATGACTTCCGGAACAGTCTGAAGCACTGTGACCATCCGCTTTACACACTGGGACAGATTCTGGTTGCGTCGGTGTGGATGATCTGAGGTGGCTTTTCTTTGATAGCTCACTGTTGTCTTTGCTCAGGTATGGGATGCATGTCTAACAGCGAGAAGCATGTTGGGTTTCACTCCCCTGCATGACCCGGCCCTGAATGCTCGCCCTCGCTATCCTTCCTTCACGTGAATGCCGTGTCCGTGTCACATCACTCCAGCAGTTGCAGATGTTCAGCGGGAAACAATCACTGTAGTTTCAGATTTGTAACAATTTAGAAAAGCCTCCAAAATCCGAAACGTGTAGCGAATCCTGATGCGTTTATTTCTGTAGGTTTGAGAATCTACCAACATGTTTAATAAACAAATTATATTGTGCAGTAATAACAGTATTTTTGTTTTATTCCATTGTTGATAAGCGATATGGAGATGTGTTACCAATATTGTGATAAAAGACAAATAACAAAGAAAAGCATATCGATGAGAGATCTGACCGCTTGAAACTGATAATCCTGATAATTGAAACTGATAATAGAACTGATACTTTTGGTATTGAAAAGCTCCAGAATTATTGCATGAATAACATGCTGAACTCGTCTGTCTTTTTATTTTTTACATAAATGTGCTTGATATATCATTAAATTATAAGATTGTTCTGTACCTTTTTTTTCACAATTAGCCGTGAAATGTAAATAGTTAAACTCCTGTTTAATTTACCTTATTATGCTTTCAAAGCAAAGTGAGTAAGATTGTCAATGTGGCGAACCATATCAACAGGAGCAATTCAAGTTCAGTCGTATTGATAAAGCACTTTTAATCTTTGCCACAGCATCTGCACTAAATAAACTACAGTCTATAAAATTCAAATATGACATAAATTAGACGTGCGTGATTACGTCCATAAATGAGATGCGTCTGCACGCGCACGTCCGATTCAGATGTTCTACAGCGCGTGATGTGTGATTTGTCCTCTAGGTGGCAGCTTTGACTGCAAAAGGTAAAACTTTGAATCATATTTACCGTTACAGTATTTATTTCAGATCTTCTATAGTTATTAATAAATATCCAGCAAGGAATATCGTACCATTTTAGTTTTCCAGTTAAAACATAAATTCACTTTTAGATGTTGTTATTATATTGTAAAATGCAGCTGAGGAACGCGAAGCAAAAATTTCGCGTGAGAAGCTTTTACCTTCAGGCCACAATCAGTCACTAGCTGTCTGTTTACCGGAATGCGTGTGTGTGTGTGTGTGTGTGTGTGTGTGTGTGTGTGTTGCAGCAGCAGCAGCAGCTTCTGGACGACGGAATGAGGCTTCAGCTCGAGCTTTTATTTGCATCACTGTCACTGAATCTCTGTACAACACCGATAATGGTCCCCGCAAAATAAGTCTCACTGTAATAAAACCCCTATTAAACCCGACCAAATTACCCTACTAACATGAAACCTCGGTTACAGCGAGAAAAAAAAGAGTACGATCAGACCGACGCGGCAGATTGACTGAACAATAGTATCAGAATGTTGTCACAATCACAGACAGAAATGGATTCACATTGATTTACACTTACTTGATTTTACAGTCGCGTCGTTGTGACAGGCAGAGCCGTGTGTCAGAAGAGAAGACGCGTACGTCATCACAGTTACACGCAAGTAGCAGCGTTTACAGACCAGGGGGTCGCGCCACTTTTATCTTTTTTGTCACTGAAACGTGACAAACCGTGGAAGTTTCACAGAAACCAGCTGACGAGCAACCGCGGCGCTTACTGCGCAAACGTTACATGTGGTTGCATAATACAAAGCTTTACCATTTCAAACATAACGTCAATGTAATGCGTGTGCGTGTGTGTGTGTGTGTGTGTGTGTGTGTGTGTGTGTGTGTGTGTGTGTGTGTGTGTGTGTGTGTGTGTGTGTGTGTGTCACATATTGTATTGGCAGGTTAAAGCTTGTATTAACTCAGAAACATTTACTGTCAAGTGTTGCCAAGCCTTTCATGTTCATAACCTGAAAAACAAGAAGAGGAATTCACTGTCACGGCGGTATGAGACATGACTGAGTTGCGGGGACTGGCGATCAGGAGTGTGTGAGTGTGCGACGGAGTGACGAGTCTCACCTTCCGGGGCCAGAAAAGTGGCATTCCTGAAAATACGAGCAGATCTCACTCTCGCTTTCTCGACCCTAAAAGTCAAACAGAACCAAACATCACGCGAGAGGTCGCACACGAAGCAGCTGCTGTATAGAATCAGATTAGTGCTAAAATAATTGAACGTAAATTTCAAAGAAATTTATTTATTTTTTTTTTTCTTTACGTTTTCGTTCGAAACAATTTTTTTCCTCCAGGTTTTTCGTTCGCTTTTTTTGCGTACGTTTTCGTTCGAAACTTTTTTTTTCGCTTCAGATTTTTCGCTTTTTTTTGCATTTGGAGTTTTGTCCCAATATTCACGCCGGGACGGCCCTTCTTTGATTGGATGATGAGAATGTTATTGACAGCTGCATTCAAGGTGAGAATGTGATTGACTGGAAGAGGGAGGAGTCGTTCGTTTCTTCAAAATTTACGTTCGATATTTTTGGCACTAATCTGATTCCATACTGCTGGACCCGTCCTCACCACAGAGTGCGAAAGACTCTCCATCTGCAGGAGACACTCCAGGGTGTCCTTCATCTGCTCGCTGCGCAGACTGTCCAGCTCCTGCACCGCCCGGCCGAGCGCCACCACCGCGCACTGGAACGCACTCCGACCTGCAGAGACAGAGTATGATTTTCCCAACGCCGGAAAATATCAGACGATATTTTATATTATAATTAAGCCGAGAGAGAATCAGTGAAGGACAGGATGCGTCGTACCACTCAGATCATATTCCTCCAAATTGACGCGCATGCCTTTCTTAATAAAGCATTTCAAAACCTGTAAGATAATGTCATTTATTCCAGGTCCACGTGCTTTATGCTTGACATTCCCATCACGTCTCCGTTAACATGTACCTCCAGAACCTGGATAAATCCGTTTTCTGCGCTGAGATGGAGACAGGTCTTCCCGGTCCGGTCCTTCGCGTTGACGTCCGCGCCGAGCGAGAGCAGGTCCGACACCAAGAAGTGTTGGTTTCTCTGCGCGGCGAGATGCAGCGGCGTCTGGGTGAAAGCATCAGAGTTTCAGCTCGACCGTGTTTCCTGCAGGTGCCGGACCTTCATCACCTTCCCGTCGGAATCTTTGACGTCCAGCGTTCCGCGATCCGCCATCCGTTTGGCGATCACGAACGCGCGAGCTCTCCTTCCCTCCGCCGCCACCGCTTGGTACACGGGCCTGAAAAAGTCCGCCGCGCAGTGTGTGATTATTAAGTGATTTATAATTTTTAAGAAAAGATAAAAGTTGTATTTTTTTACTGAACTGTACGACAGTAACACTATAAGGAATAATTAACAATAAATAAATACTTGACAATTTACATACTCATCGAATCAGCCAATCAGGTCCTTTTAAGGCGGGTCTAAACAACACTAAGCGTCTGCTTGTGTTTAGGGTGCATTTACCTTTATCGATTAATAAGAATTTTATTAAATATGCGCTAGTTATTATGAGACAATACATTGTGTTAGCAATTAGAATCTAGAATGTCTAAACTTAAATCTAGAAAGTTTGTCAATAGAAAAGTCGAGGATTTTATATTCTTTGATGTTTCTATTACAGGAAAAAAAATATCAGGGTTCTTAAATTACAGTACTCTGATTGGATTGGATGGCTCTGATCGAGAATCGATCATCTGAGGAACTTGCATTAATCCACAAAAGTTCTAGTCAGATATGTTACTGACACATTTCTTCTGGTAAAATAATTAATACAATCCAAATAACTCAATGGTTTAACCTCGTTTGGTTTTCTTAAAGTCATTTTTGGCCAGGGGTTGGGTCAACTCATAAAAATAAGTTTGAGGAATCAAGACAGTGTTTGCGGCGTTTAGATAAGACTCACATCCTCTCGTTTTCATCGACAGCATAGAGGCTGAGGTCAGAGATCAGGAGCTTCTCCGCTTTGTGTTCTTTTGTGTACTCGTCGGGCTGCGGTGACCAGGCTGGACAGTGAGGGGATGGAGTCCTCCAGGATTCTGGTCTGAGGTTCATGGTGAGTGTCTCTTGATATTGACATGAACTCTCACATGGATCATCACACGTGTCTTGCTGTGGGAAAGCATGGAGCTCTGTGAAATTGTACAAGTTGACTGAGGAGTTATGTGAAGACGTTGAGAACTTTGAAGACATCAGCATCTCTTTCTGCTGAAGGAACGTGTCGAGGACCTTGTGCTGGACCGCTTCCGGCCCGCACCATGTGGACCAGCAGGTCTCCTCGGTTCCTCTGTGAGGTGAGCAAGTTTTCAGATCTTCTTCTAAAACCTCCACTATTAACGAGAGCTCTTCAAGGCTTCTTGTATCACGCTTTATCTGTAGAAGACCAGCGGGACAAAAGCGGGTCATTTGCTGGTCTTAAGCCCCAAAAACAGAGACGGCAAAACTTACGATAAACTTCTGCTTGTCTTTGGTGTTAACGCGCTTCTTCTCACCTGTTGACCAGACACAGGGCTCAATGTGGAGAAAATGGAGCAACATGAAGAAAACAGTCCAGCATTTACGCTTCATACCTTGAGATGAGTTGGATTTTCTGCCCTTAATGTAGAATAAGAAAGAAATGAGAATTGCTGAAAAAGTGGTGGTACAATAGATGGATGGCAGCGGTTCCTACCTCGGGTTCAAGCCCCTTGGCTTTCCGGATGTTTCTTAGCATGTCTCGAACTGGCAGCTTCACCCTGACGCCAACATAGTTTTTCTTCATAGAGATTGACTTCTGTTTTTGTCTTTCTAAGGGAGAACAGGTTTACACAAGTTAATATAGCACTGAGCAGCAAAAGTGGGGTCTGAGGAGAAGAAAAAGAAAAAGAAAACCTTTATTTGTCTCAACAAAGTTAAATTTACATTTTGCAGCAGCCCCAATTGTAAAACAATAAAAAAAGAATGAAGAATATGAATAGAAAAAATATATATATTGCACATTGTTTATGTACAGTTTTAATCAAATTAAATTAAAATTTCTGACTAAAAGTTCTGACAGCTGACGGGAGAAAAGATCTTCTGTAACGCTCCTTCAGACATTTAGGGTCTGAGCCTCCTGTGATTTATGCTAACCATCAGATACCAACCGTGTCCTCAGCCGACGTTTACACATGTAAACGTGAAAGTGAAGCAACAATAAAGTAATAACTGAAAAATGCCACATTCTCAAACTTGCGTTATAAAGACTAATACTTTTAGTTTGTGTATAAAGCGCAGCAGCGGAGTGTGGTGCATTCTGGTTTGACTCGACCATGAAGTGATAACATACTGTATAATGTGTGACACGGGGCGGAGGTGTCGGACCCACATGCACAGTATGGATGAGGAGACAGGAGGTAGAAAATATACGACGTTTAATTGTCGTCAGGCAGGCAGCAAAGTTCGTCAACGGCAAACAACAATGGTGGAGACAAGGCAGAGGCGTAATCCGGTAATACAGGCGAGAGGTCGTAACGAGAATATCCAAACAATCCAAATCGGCAGGCAAAAATCAGTAATCCAAGACAAGAGCAGGGTTCGAGAACAAGACGAGGCAATACACATGAAAGACGCTGGAGAGTAGGCATGAAGCACAACAATCTGGCAAATTACAAGTGAATTCACAGAGGCTTAAATACACTAGATAATCACTGGAGATCATGATCGACAACACCTGATGAATAAACGATCCCACTAACAAGTGGATCGACTCAAAATGGCGGTGCTTAGATGCGCTTCAAAATACGAGTCAAAACCAGAGTTCATAATAAAAGTCCGTCGTCACGTGACTCAGGATCCATGACAATGTGTATCTAGAAAGCTCACCGCAGCGTCTTAGCTAATGTTTCATCAACATGAAGTAGAAATTAAATGTTGACTCACAGTTATTTTTGTTTGTGCTTATTTCTCGTGTGTGTGTGTGTGTGTGTGTGTGTGGGCGGGGGGGTTATAAAGCTATACAGCAAAATACAGCTATTGAGTGTTTCAGCTTTGTAATGTTTCAAAAGGATTACTACTCTACTGTAAACTACTACATGTTACTGAGTTTTGGCCCGCAGAAGCGTGACCACTTATTGAACGCAAGCGGAATTTAGATCAGTCTCAAATAAAACATAATGGATCTAATTAAATCATACATATTGTATTTACACAAATATAACAATTTTTTTTCAATTTTAAAAGCTCAAAAACTTGGGAGGAGCTTATATGTGCATAGTTCAAATACGCACGTGAATAAAAGCAACCCTTTTTCAACATTTCGAGTCAGCAATCACAAATACACTATAATATGTCTTTATGCAGCGTCTGTGTTGTGTCATCTTTTCTTTCTTTAAATGATAAGTTTACAGAAAAAAAGAAACATTACCAGTATAAGTGACACTTACCAGTGGTTAAACACTTGCACTGGAAGAAATAAAAATAAATAAAATACAAGAACATGGTGAACTCTGTCTGCAACAGAACTCATCGACAGAGCGTGAATACACCAATCTATGGACAATCTTGGCAAACCTCTACAAGTTTACTACATTTAGAAATATTATCTAACATTATTGAACTTACAAAAAACCCACATGACGAAAATTTCACGTTTTTATCTTTGAGAGAATGGCGCCACTAATTACAAAATGGATATGATGAGGGACTACGGTAATTTGGCTTGCCACTTGAAAAAGGAAATTTGCTTGCCACTCATCCTGATCACAAGCAAAGCTGATTCGGATGCCAAAGTTATCCAAAACGCACAATTAAGAACAAAGTTTCTCATCAGTTGTTATTGCGTTTTCCATCTTTAATTTGGGTGAGAACTTTTATTCTCCATGAAAGTATTGGAGAAACATGGTGAAAAGAAGAAGAGAGCTCTCTTGTTGAAACTAAGAAAGAAAGCAAAAGATAATTGAAAAGTTCTGTTAGTGCGTGATCAGACTAGTTTTTTTTCTTTTGCTTTAGGACCACATATACATTTTTAATGTTTTTTTCAATAACTGTAATGAAGCATGTTTTCAATACATTTTTAGCAATATTTTGTAATTTATAAAAACATTCTGTCTGAATTTACTGAGACTTGGGACAATTACATTTGCAAAATGCGTCCCACTTTACGAAACAAAACACATTAATTGTTAAGAGAAGTATTGAGCCAGAATTTTAGGTTTCTGGAAATTCAGAACACCAAGAACATAAAGAGGTGGTTATGTTTGCCTATTAATGGAATTTTATTTTGTGCCTGAAAAGTCAAGACGGTACTTTTATTAGTGGTGTCCTTGTGTGCTTGTTTGGTTTGGTTTGAATGAGAGCAAAAAGTAAGGTGTGAAAAGGGACCAAAATGCCAGAAAAATGCAACAATGTTTAATTTATTGCCCATGGTCCGGATCAAATGAACCAAACCACAGGTGTGAATGCACCCTTAAAAAAGGCAGGTTCTTAATTTTGTGGGCTTCATGTTTTCCATTGCCGTCGTTTTAAGACACAAGACAAACATTGGTCTTTCCTCCTCACCAAAGACATTAACAGTGAAAGCGAGAGCAAGATATTTTTTCTTAATTTCATCTTCTGAATTGGCTGCCTGAGCTTGTCTGACTTTAATGGCCCTTTTCTTCCCTTTTACAAACGGATTAATTTCAGTGAATCAAAATGAATGAATTTAGCACGAGTCTCCTCAGTTTAGCACGTGGCAGCCGATCCACACAGACACTGTAGAATGAACAATCATTTGCAAATTGTTCAAACAGACAGCGTTCAGTAAAAAATGAACGATGACTTAAAAATAATTGTTCGCTTTACAGTTCGAGAGTCAAAGATCCGAGTCATTTAAAAGAATCGACCTCCTTCACCATGTGGAAGCT
>MU204338.1:468925-511857 GCA_017309775.1 Paedocypris sp. Pulau Singkep | reverse complement strand
GCACGAGTCTCCTCAGTTTAGCACGTGGCAGCCGATCCACACAGACACTGTAGAATGAACAATCATTTGCAAATTGTTCAAACAGACAGCGTTCAGTAAAAAATGAACGATGACTTAAAAATAATTGTTCGCTTTACAGTTCGAGAGTCAAAGATCCGAGTCATTTAAAAGAATCGACCTCCTTCACCATGTGGAAGCTCAGCCTCCAAACAGGACAGACACAGACTGCAGTAGGTGGTCCGGTCAGCAGAAAAGATCATCAGAACGGAGCTTCCATCAATTGAGAACCTGTACTCAGGTCAGACTCAGGATAAGGGCCGTCAGCATCACTGCTGACCCCACACACCCCGCTTTTACACGCCATAACCACCAGACCCTTCTGGCCTCAGGCCGTGTTAAACTCTACCGGACTCACAAAACAATAACTCATGAGCTTCCTAAACCATGTGCAATAACCACTGCTGCAAGAAAAGTTCAATACGTGTGCAATTACTGTTATTTATGCTTCTTTCATTTCAGGCCACTGTTTTTCTTTATTATTTATATATTTAAAAATTGTAAAGTGAATGAGATTTATGAACAATAATTATGTTAATATATGTAAAAGAAGGAAAAAACGGAGTCAGACCACACTCCATTCCTGGAGTGTTGTCAATTGCTGTCAATAGCAACTTGGCCAATAAAAAAATTCGAATTATGATTTCTGATGAAGTTATATGCGCGCACACACACACACACACACACACACACACACACACACACACACACACACACACACACACACACACACACACACACACACACACACAAACACACACACAGAGTAGTGGCCAGCCTAAAATTAGGTATGCATACAATATATATTCATAAATCACGTCTGAAAGTTGTTGTGAAAATCCACAAAATCCACAAAAATCCACTGGTCCACAAAATTGGTTAACAATCTTCATATTTGGCATTTGCTTTGCAGCATCGTGAACTAGAACTATATACAGTTTAGAAAATACAGTTAAATAAGATTATAGAAAGTTATAGAACATAGAATATAAGGAATAGGACGAAATTATACACAAATGGAAAACACTCGATACGTATATTGCACATAATAAAGTAAAGTTATTGCACAGTTTACTCGATACGGATATTGCACAGGATAAAGTTATTGGGCTTAGTGGGCTTCCAGGAGAGTGGCTGACTATGGGGAGAAAGATGGACTACGGGGAGAGAGGTGGACTATGAGGAGAGAGGTGGACTACGGGGAGAGAGGTGGACTATGAGGAGAGAGGTGGACTATGAGGAGAGAGGTGGACTACGGGGAGAGAGGTGGACTACGGGGAGAGATGTGGACTACGGGGAGAGATGTGGACTACGGGGAGAGATGTGGACTACGGGGAGAGAGGTGGACTATGAGGAGAGAGGTGGACTACGAGGAGAGAGGTGGACTATGAGGAGAGAGGTGGACTATGAGGAGAGAGGTGGACTATGAGGAGAGAGGTGGACTATGAGGAGAGAGGTGGACTATGAGGAGAGAGGTGGACTACGGGGAGAGATGTGGACTATGAGGAGAGATGTGGACTACGAGGAGAGATGTGGACTACGGGGAGAGAGGTTAGCTACGGGGATGGAAGTGGTCTCTCTCCTGTTCTGTTTTGGCTCGTTCTTCCTCTGCTGAGGAGCCTGAACCAGATTTGTGTTGTTGGTGAATAGCAAGGAGTTGCTTATTCTGAGTCTGGTGATTTCTTAGGTGGTGTTACATCTCTCAAAGGCCTCTCACACACAACAATCTTTCCCTGTCAGTAGCTGATGGTAAGGTGTAGCTAAGCATTGAACACCTCTCACTTTGCAAAGCTACAGAAAAAGTTACACGTTTTTTGTCTTTTGTTAGGCAACTGTTCGAGTAAAAAATTGTAGCATGCTATGGCTGTTTTTAATAATTTTGTTAAAAAGAAACATTTGAAATGTTCAACAAAGAGCATGACACTTGAGCTTTCTCAATACGTATTCATATTCTGAAACATGTACCTGCTCGATGGGACTTTGCCGAGTTACTCTTCAGTCTCTGGACCGAGGGGTCCACGGTTACGCCTGGTAGATCCGGACCACCATCCACAGGTGAAGTCGGGTCGGTGGGCAGCGGAAGTGCCACCTGCTGTGGTAGCCAGTCATGTTCTCTCGCCTTTCTGTGACTCACCATGCTACGGAAACTACTTACACTATGTCACGTGAAACTACTTTCTATTTGACGAGAGTGAAAGAACAGTCAACAGTCTGAGTTTCAGGAGTGTGTCTGGAGTGTGTTGCTCTTCTCCTTTTCAAGCGTCCGAGGAGGCAGGGCCTGACACAGCCTCACATGCTCGAGGTGCAGTAGAGAATAATTACAGGAAAGAATAAACTAGAGAACAGTGAACCCATGTGGCACAAAACAGAGCAGCAGATTTAATACTAAAATAAATCACTAGAATTATTTTTTACTATGCAGTTTTAAGATTTATGGAATAAAAAACAATATTATTGTTGTCTGTTGTTTATTATTGCAATTTTATTTTGCAGTATATTTTACAAATCAACAACAACCAAAACAAAATTATTTACAAACATAAACACAACTAAGCAAGACCATTTGCTCTCAATTAATATATCCTGAGTAGAACATAAATAAGTACACATTAATTGTAAACATTAAATTAGTACACATCTTTAGATAACATATTTCTGAATGTAATTTTCTGACAAAAAGTTTTCTTTTTGAAAATGTTCTGATCAAAACCAATTGATATGTCATTATAACCACTAGGGGGCGTATCGAGACTGTAAAACAGCACCACAAATTCATTGTTCGTCAGTGCGACTCCTGTCATTGATTAGATTAATACATATAGATTCTACTACTACTACTTCTCTTTCGGCTTTTCCCTTATCAGGGATCGCCACAGCGAATCATCCACCTCATCCTATCCTGAGTATCTTCCACTCTGACCCCACCCAACCTCATGTCCTCTTTTCCAACATCCATATATCTCTTCTTAGAGGTGCCCAATGATCTTCTAATGACATCAGATATATGGAACATTTCACTCTTAGTTCTGTTGGATCTTAGTTCTGCATTCGACACTGTAGACCATTTTAATAGATTGACTTCATAATTTTTGCTGGGGTCTTTTGGAACTTGTATCTGTCAGATCGCTTTCATTTTTTCCATGTGAATGGAGTTTTATCACCCAGATATTGTGTTAAATATGAAGTTCCACAAGGCTCAGTGCTCGATCCAATCCTATTCTCACATTATTTGCTTCCTCTAGGGGACATAATCAGAAGGCATGGCTTCCACTGTTACGCAGATGACTTTACTTTACTTTACTTTACAGTCATTTGGCAGACGCTTTTATCCAAAAAGAGAAGGCTGTCTACAAGGTAGAGTAGTGTGGTTATAGGAATTTTTGACCATTCTTCTAAAAGCGCATTGGTGAGGTCACACGCTGATGTTGGCCGAGAAGACCTGGCTCTCATTCTCGGGTCTAATTCATCCCAAATGTTGACCTAACATCAGCCTGTGATCCAACATCATCCCAAATGTTGACCTAACATCAGCCTGTGATCCAACATCATCCCAAAGGTTGACCCAACATCAGCCAAGAAGTGTTGAAGCACTTAAGGAATGGGATGGCACTTAAGTTCATATGTTAGTCAAGGCAGGTGACCGAATACTTTTGGTAATATAGTGTAGTTTCCTGTTTTACAGATCCTGTTTGTCCCAAATCTACAGCTAGATCATGTGAGTGCCTAAAATAAATCTAAATTATGGTATTATAAATTATTATAGATAAGTTAAAATTATATTTATACACTAAATTTGATTACAGTAAAACCACACTTGTATATTATTACAGTATATTATTTGGTGTTTATATATATATATATATATATATATATATATATATATATATATATATATATATTTTTTTTTTTTTATATGATATCCCTAATGGAATGATTCAATATGTAAGGCTTTTTCCAACACTTTAGAAAGAATAAAGTCAAAATGGCCACTAGGGAGAATATTAAAATTGTGCTCTGTATTTGAAAAAACACGCACACACACACACACACACACACACACACACACACACACACACACACACACACACACACACACACACACACACATTGAATTCTCTTTGCACAGTAAGAAATCACACTAGAAGAACAAGATTTTGTGGCGCTTAATTATTGTGCCACAGCATCCTGTTAAAAGAATCAGGGCAGCACATTTCCACATTTTAACTCAACCAGGTGTACAATTCAATCTCCAAACAATAGATGGCGCCAGGCCGCTTTTGAACACGTTACACGCTCACCAACACGTCTTTTCTTTCATCCATTTATTGAGTCTGAACAAATGTATTTACATAAATTATTATAAAGATCGAAAATGTACGTTTTTATTTCCTGTAGCCTAGTTGAATCAATGAAGACTCATTCATTGTTTTATGTGTCACACACATCACACAGTTTTATGTGTTTTACTCACTTTACAGACTTTTACCCAAGAACGTAATAATAATAGGCTGCCAGTTTTCTACGGATAGTGAGGGGCTTCTAACTTCTAACTTGAAGCAGGGTGTTAAAACCCGACAATAAGAACACAGCAACTATAACATCAAAAGAATCCGCTGTAGCACCAACTAGAGGTCAACGATTATATCTGCTAAAATATCTGCTATTCAACACTTAAACCAACTGTGAGAAGCTGCACCATATGTGAACAATATATGTATAAGACATAAAAAAAATAAAATTAGAAAAAATTAGAAAATGAAAGTAAAAAATATTGTGGGTTTCACATTTTTGATGATGGAGACTAGTGCAGAAAGTGAAGGAGGAAATGATTGTCCGAGATCGGATCATGGAGAAAACGGAAAATGGAGTAAAACAGAGTTTGTGCAGTTGTAACCGCTATCCAAAAAGGATTGGATAGGTGAAGTATATGTGAAGGTCCAATTCTTCTTCAGTCTTTGTTGTGAGTATACATAACACATAATTGATATCAATTTCAATCAGTGGCTCAAGTCAAATAAAATGTATGCATAAAGGTTTTGTTCAATTTAATGTTTCATTACATGTATTTGATTGATGAAGAACTTATCACAGTTGAAGTCTGTCCCAATGCAGCTGCACGAAACAATTCGAATATAATTGAGAATAATTTAACTACGTATGTAAGAACATTTAACTATCGTGACCAGCAAGCAATAGAAAAGGGAGCGTAGCCAAAGAACAAAACCATCTGAGCAAAGCAAAACTCTCAAAAAAAATAATAATCAGCCTAGGAAAAACCATACATGGCTCTGACATTTGAACATCTGGTGGATCTGAAGGCTGAAAGAACATCAACTCTACTGATTGATCCTGAAGGAACTCTTATCTTCTAATCTCTCTAATTTTTAGATTTGCATAAGTCGATAGTGGAGGACGCTGTCACTGTGGTAGATCTCAGCTGAACTGTATTGTTCGGATATACGGATTGGTGAGACACATCGGTAGTTTTGTATTATAGAGTATCTCTTTAAATGAAGGTGGTATTCAGTGATCTCCCTGGAAATGTCCATGAGACAATAGGAGATGCAGCTAGACAGTGGTTGTCAGAATTTGCAGATCCTGTTTTTGTTTAGTTTCCTGTTTTTGGTCCACATGGTGCTTTATGTTTCTGTTTTGTTTGTTACTTTTCCTAAAAAAAAAAAGTCCTGTCCCTGCAATTTGGTCTGATCTCCTGTATCCCAAATCGTGACACTGGTTGTTTCTTTAGAAGGACATGAAATGTCGTGCGTTGTGAGAGTAGCAGTGATGGGAAAAGACATGATGGTAACGACTTACTGAGGTTGAGTAGAAATGCAAAGGCCCAAGCACTGAGCCTTGTGGATCACCAGTAGTGGCGTAAATGCCTTGAGGTAGAAGTAGAATTGTTCCATCTGAACGGCAAAAGTCATTTAAAAAAAAACCCACTTGTAACACCCAAGGTCAGCAGCAAAAGAGCATCTCTGAATACACAATACAACAAATGTTCAACACAAGATATAAATGATTAAACTTAAGATTTAAAAAAGTCTTATTTCTCCCCGAAAAAGTATCAAGTGGATCAAACCCTGACTGTTTCTCATGGGCTGTAAACGGTGTTTCTCTGTCCACCTCTTGTTCTGGAATCAGGACCAGTGTGTACTACCTGAGTCAGTGAGACGCAATGAATGCGATGTTTCATGTAAAGATTTCTTAGTTTTGCTGAATAGCTGTGTGAATAAGCTTCAGAAGGCCGAATCGGTACAAATACAAAACTTCAACGTAGATTGACCAATTAGCACAGACAAAGAGCAACACCTTCTGATTTAATCAAATTTAGGAACTTTGTACTTGTTCAATTAACTGATGAAGACACTGACCAACTAAATATTTCTCTGTGTGAAAGCGAGAAAGCAACTGAGAGCCGTAACTGCCAAATCTGGTGCAGTTGACGAAGAGGAAGTGCGCTCAGCTCTGAAGACACCTGGCCACATTCCAGCTGCGCTGTTTTATTCATCATGCACCCTATCTTGTCTGCTTTGAACACCGTTTTTAAAAGTAATTATAGGTGTATGTTTGCAGAAAAAAATACTAATTTCTGTTCTTTGTAATGTGACAAAGACCATCTACAAGGGTCGGGTGTAGATGCAGTTGATGCTGCTACTGCATCTATTCTCAACAGACAAACCACCATAGAACCATCTCATTTTTTGGAAAAACAATATGGCTCTTTTATTGAAAGCTGTTGTTTAACCAAGATAAATCCCTGGCAAGAGCCTATTTCCTGTAGTTTATTGACGAATGAGGAAGTTCGAAGTGTCTTAGGTCCATTTTAGTTGCCCTGAATGTCCCTTCTGATAAAGCAACTGAACATATTTATGCTTATCCATTAACCAGCTTTGCAGTGATTCAATAAAACTGGCTGAAAATGTTTTAAAGCAGTTAATAGATTATGTATTCGGTTCATTCTGCTGTTCATTCGCATCGTTTTATCGTTGCGTAGCTATTTTTATTTTCTACTGTACTGTATAATATGAAGTAATACTATGAAATTTGCTGTGTTAATGATTTAGACTGATGAGTAAAGATATTAGTTAGTTAGAAGGAAAATAATTGCAAAAAAAACAAAGTCACCTCCGTGTTTAATGAGGCGCTGCGAAAAAGTCGGGCCTGCGGCATCACGCGACACGTTTAGTGTGACGGAGTCACCAAAATGACTTTATGACCAAATTAACTCTACACAATCTTAGTAGTTGAGCCTAAGGTGGTCTTAGACCTAAGGGAGGGCTGCACACGAGTGTAGTAAAAGGGGCACAGTGGAAATCCGCCTCTTTCTACACATAAGCTGATTTAAACTATTAATTAATAAATCCTCAACCTTTGGCATTGCTGTTGTGTCGTGGTTTCCTGAATTTGCAGTGAAATCAAGTTGATGAGTAACTGTCACATTGAGGAGGTGCAAAATTAATAAACAAAAGTGCCTATTACATGCACATTAATCGCTAGTTTACTGTTTAACCATTTTAATTTTAATCAGTAATTGGACTTTATTTTTTTACAATTTTCTGGACCACTGCATGCAGTCAGATTACGTTATAAATTTTAGACTACTATCTTTTATATGTTTAAAAAAAAAAATTAACACAAACTGATCGTCCTGATGTCTTTTATGCCAAAATTTTTGTTTTATGTTTAATGTTTTTTTTAAATGTTAAACTATAAAGATATTCAGGAAATTCCACCATGTCTGGCAAAGATTCAGAACACAGAATGGAACAAGGAACTGGAAGCAGAAAAAAAAACACCAGCAGCTTCTGTCCTCAGTTACTCTGTTCCATCACCAACAGCAAGGCTTCGGAGAGGTTATGATCACGTGACTGGAGAGCAGCTCAATGATACAAAAAAACACAACATTCGTCCTGAAATTCCTGAGGTTACCTGCTTGTTTCTGTGAATAATAATGAAAAAATTCAATTTCACTGACGCTCATTGGCTGGTTCCGTCACCTCTTGTATTGACCTCACAAATTAGGTTGAATTAATAATAAAATTCGCCTTTACGTTTCAACGTCATCGTTGTATTATTTGAATAACTTTCGTAATTGACAACACCAACAGACTAGTACTAGCAGGTCATGTGCTAGCCAGCATCTTTAAAAACCATTAGGCCAAACAAGCTATGCAGCACCTCTGACTGTGTGACTCTCTCCTTTTCTCAAAAAAATCTGGTGCAGATCCCAATTATGATAATGATTTCCGCCCCACTTCCAATGTTCCTATCAAAGTTAGAAAAACAGTTGCCGTCAAGTTTTTGCTCTCAGCAATCCACTGAAACAGCTGTACTCAAAATCACAAGGATCTGCGTTTATGTTTATAATTGAAGCTTTGCTAGACGTCTAACTATTGGAATCACTAACGTAACTGTAGCCCGGTTTAAACCATACACATCAGGTCGTACCCAGTACCCAAATCATACATATCCCACTCAGTTCCATTCACCTCAGGGCTTCCCCAGAGCTCTGTTCTGGGGTCCTTTCTCTTCACCATCTACATTCTCTCTCTTGGTCACATCTTCAAGAAACACATTTACTTTCATTGTTATGCGGACACCACCCAGCTCTATTTCTCCGCCAGGCCAAATTCCATCCTCCCTCCCTCTTCCCTTACTGAATGCTTACTAGATATAAATAACAGTGCATTGATAACAATAAAAGAGAACTATTACTCATTAGCAGTAAAACTACACTACCCAAATCAAACAGCTGTAACCTAACTAGCAACAAGTCTACTATTTCTCCCTTGCTTCAGGTTAAGACTTATCTAAGGACTAGGTTAAGGTCCGAAGACTGAACCTTGTGGGACTCCACATTTGTTTCCAGTGTGTGTGTGAGTGTGTGCGTGTACATTTGTGTGTGTATGTGTGTGGTCAAGATTGTAAATGTCTTCACATAATGTAAATCATCATGTCTTTATTATTATAGGAATCATTTCTAATGTTTTGTGCATATGTGTAGAGCAGCGTTTAGCATTAGCCAGTGTAAAGTACTTCCTCACACTTAATACTGATGGGTTATACGCGTGTCATGTAGAGCACGACCCACTCTTACCGCAGCGGTTGAAGAGAACCATATCACTGAAGTGAAGCTGGAAAATACAAAAGAGAGTGACTGGCCAGAATAAAAGTAAATGATCGTAAAGTAGAAAATGAATGACTGTTATTAAAAAAACAAGGTTTATAACCATGTTTAAGTGCAGCAGGAAGTGACATCAAAGACACATTTTTCTGTTTGGGATGGGGGGGGGTCATGTGATTGACTCTCACTGTTGCGTACCTTCCACATAAATCTGTTAATATGCAGCGATTAATCATGAAGAAGAGGCATTTAAATTAAGATTAATGTATAAGTGACCAATGCTGTCCATTATTACTGATGAATGGTGACTGATAAAGAGTACAGTGGAGTAAAACTGTGTCTGTTCTGAAACATTTGTCAAGATCCCTGAAGTGATAAGTCTGATGGGTCTGGGGAATGAAGATACGTTTAGGTGTTTTAAACATAATCAAAAAAAAAAAAAAATGCTCCAACTTCCCAAAGCAGTTTTGATTGTAATGTCAGTTAATTACGAAGATGATGCTGTTTTCTTCAAATAAAACATTTTTTTAAATCTAATTATCAGCGTTGTGATTCACATGCTCTGATAAATTAGGGATGTGTGGAATCTAGTCGGGTATCGCCTCAGGCCAGCCATCTATTCCTGTCCGGATCTTCTTCACCTCTCTGAAACTTTCACTCAGAAAACTTTCACCCCCCCCACACCCCCTTTAAATGTACAGCGTGCATGAAGGCGACAGATAATTCTTTTGACCTTTTTATATTTTCTCAAAAGTCTTTTGGTCACTGTTGTACAGTGCGTTTCTTTACTTTTCTCCTTCAATTTTAATGGGCTTTAACAGGCTTTTGTTACATATTCTTCTCACCGTCGTCGCTTTCACTGCAGCTCTCTCGCCTATGTGTAACTACATGCCTCTTTTGTTTGGCAATACTAACAATTCTCCATATGAGACAGGTTACCAATGGCTCAATTTTTCTTTTCCCACCACAGGTCATGCCCATACTTGAGTTGAGTTCAGTAAATATCTGATGCTTTTGTCAGCCTGTGGGGATTAGCCTCGGGTCTGCTGCCCGCGTCCACCGCAGAGAAGAGCGAGAGCAGTAGCACACAAGTGTTCGGTGTGGTTTCATCATGTCGCTGCTGCGTCTGTTGATAGAGTGGAGCTGGTGTGTTTGTTCAGCAGGCCCTTGCCTGCTCTGGCACTCGAGCAACTGGCATGTGTGAACAGGTACTTGGCACAGAAACTGCCTGCAAACCTAGCCAAAATAATTATTTTTATAATATATTTATTCTATGTTTGTGGAATGAAAGTAAAAATAATAAACTAGAGGTGACTGGAATCCAGCAATCTAGTTCATTGTCTGTGTGTGTGAATTAAATTTACCAAATTACAGAATTGCAAAAAATTTTAAGTCTTTCAAAGTAATAAAACTCTATTTCGGTATTATTTCGGAAAAATATATTAAATATTATTATGTTGTGCTTTTAAATTTTTTTCAAACTGATAATTTTTAATCAGTTTGTGGATCATAAACACACAAGCAAACAATCGTTTGTTTTTTTTTCTTTGTCGTTTTCGTATTATAAATAAAAATAAATCTGCCTTTGAATTTACTTGCTGATATTTTTTTCATTAGTATGTGTACTGAGTGTATGTGCTTGGGTTCAGACATGCAGTCAAATACTCTACCACTGAACTGTACATAGACTTAACACACAATCACTTGCTCTAATGTTGCTCATTACAGTTGGAAATTATTGGACAAATAATTACATGATCTCCAATGGAAGTAGCAAGGAGCCATGGATCTCTGTGGATTGCCATCTCAAATGGAAATTTCAAGTTCTGTTTATTTATAAAGCGCTTTTCCCAGTCATAGACTGTCTCAAAGCAGCTGCATGAAATGAAGACATTTGTTGAATTTCATCCATTTCATATGACCAAAGGAAGAAAAACTCACTGGCAGAAGGTACCAGTGTCCTCCAGAAGTCTAACATTACATGTATTTCATAGAAAACCGAGGCAAAAGTTTGCAATGAACAACTGTGTCTGGGTACATGCATCCAGCTCTTCATCGAGACATGTCTCCAGCATCTCATTCCACAGATTCTGTGTTTGCAACTGCCTGGTCACAGTTGTGTACAAGACGCTAATGCAATTGTAAAGACATTTTGTTAGCGAAACTTGTACAAATTGTAGCTGGGGATTTGATTAATTTGACTTTACCTAATTCTCCAACATGTTAAGTGTGCCACTACAGAAAAAAACACACTGAGCAAGGTCTATAACCTACATCAAACTGGGATAGAGGGCCAGACCACCACCTGGACGAGGCCTTCATGGGATGACTAGATGTTAACTGATGAACTGAGCAAAGTACTGTGTGGAGTCGTGAAGTTCTCCGCATCTTGCCAAAATTCCACCATCCCAGTCCCACTGACCAAGAAATCCCACATCTTTATCTTTCTGGAGCAGTTGTAGGGGACTTGGACTTGTGCCTGAGAGGTTCAAATCCCCCAACGACTGGTTCTGCAATTGAGTGTCCATAGATTTGAGATACAATCGAATGCAATAGAGCCATGGCTTAGGCCTCCTTCTCCCGGTTTGTGTGGGTATTTATGTCACTGTGTGTATGCGTACTTCACTGGATGGGCTAAAAGTATGCTTCACACTTCTGCCACTCAATAAAAAGCTTTGACACTGGTAATGCATCAGTTAGTGTACAGTATATACTGTAGGGTTAATCTATCAACGGAGGATGCCATAGCAACAGCTACGTCTGGATGCTCAACATTTTTAGGATATTTAACACCATCCTGCCACTTATATTATGAATTAAGAGGGGGTGCAAGGAATTCCTACATTCAATCAGCAGTCGGGTCACAAGCTTCTATTCTTTCCAAAGTCAGAGTCAGAGTAGGCCGTCAGAGTATATCCAATGTGAAGCCCCAGTATCAGTTTAGCCCAGGGCTGTGTACGGGGTCAACAGACAGACTGATTGGGTTTCGGGCAAATCAGCAGTGTATGCTCATCCTGGTTCAGCACATCTCTTTACCTTGTCTGGACATGGACTCTGTCAGCATGCTGGCACAACTTTCTTTTCCTCGAGCCTAAGTCATGTTGTAGTGTTTGTTCTAAATCTGAGCTTCATTGCTTCAATAAACAATTCTCCCAAATGCTGGTTCTGTTTACCCTGAAACTGCTGTAGTTAGGCATTCACAACAAGCATGTTCTAGTCTGGTTCAATAGAGCTCTGCTATGGGTGTGTGTGTGATTTCACAGGATGGGTAAATACAAAGCATAATTTTGATATGGTCTCTAGTGGCGATATTGGCATATTTGCTTACTCCCTCCCAGGTTCATAAAAGCAATTCACAGGAATAAAAAAAAATGCCGGCAGATGCCCTCTCAAGACAAGGTCCCCTCAGCAGGAAAAGCAACTTTATCCTCAGATGCTGAGCGAGATATTGGCTGCCTTTGATCAGGTATAGACAGATCTTTTTCAGACTCCTCAAATTTGACCCACTGGTGCTTGGGTCCATCTCTTACACCACCACCAGCCGAAATAAGCCATTCTTCTCAAAGCTTGATTACACATTTACTGCAAAAGGAGCAGGAACATTATTGTTGTCTTGGTTGCACGTTTTTCTGGAGCTCCGAGACACTCTGACGCGACTGTTAAAATACATATTATGATTAGGGTGTTTACACAAACATCACAATGTGCAAAACACACTGTAAAGCTCGGCACCTGTAAATACTACTGAATAAAACAGTAAAACACACATGTTTGTCAGGCAAAAGTGTGTATGAACCAGTTGCTTTTTTCTTTTTTATTTGTCACATACAGACTATTTTGCAACAACGTGCAGTGTAATGTATTTCACAATTGTCCATTATGTTTGTGTAATGATGTTTAATTAGAAATGTTATGTTTAATTGTAAAAGTAATTGCTTCATCAGAATTGTAAAATAGTAAAGAGTTCTAATGTTTAATAATGATAATTGTAATAATGAAGCAGACTCGGAGTGGCATCTTTTGACTTTTGTCACAACAGAAATCCAAGGTTATTCACTTGCTTACCCTTAAACTTAGCTGGCTATGCCACATATCCTGCTTTCTGGAAGGATCCACAGGTGAGACCCGTTGCTAGCATGTATCTGGTAACAAAGAAGAAAGGGCGTGGCCACTTGCTTTCTCCTTTTGAATAATTGTCAAAACATTAGTTTTATGTTTCAAAATGTTAGTTATTTGAAATTATTGAATGTTATTTAAGTTGGGATTATTATTGTTTGCAAAGCTCGTTTTCTTCAGTAGGTGTGTTATAATTTTACATGTAGTACTTGTTTGGTTGAAAGTTTTAAATACAGCCACCTCTTCTGTACAGCTAATAGTTTCTCTCATCTGTCAAATGTTTCAGAAATAAACAAGTTTAAAAGCGTGACTCTGTGAATGTATCTCTGTCTGTAGGGAAAGTGAGAAGTTTGAAAAGTTCCTACTGCTAATAAAAAACACTATACGCTGTAGGAGATTTGGACAAATTAGCGCGTCAGAATATTGTGCCACGTGACAGGTCTTCGTGCAGGCCCTCAGAAAAGATCTCACCTAGTTGAAAAGAAAGTTTTAAAGAAATAGATTTACTGTATATCAGAATTGGAATCAACTTTAATGGCCAAGTTAGTACATGACAACAAGAAATTAAATGTGGTCTGACTGTCTTTTTTTCCCTCTTATTCCAAGATACAAGAAAATCAAAAATAGAATAAAAATGTACAAAAATGTAAAATAAAAATGTACATAATAAAAAAAAATGTGCATATTTTTGCAAATTGCTCATGGGTTAAATTGCACATAGGTAAAATTGAGTGAGCACCTAGTTTTGTGGGTCCGGTAGAGGGTCCGGTAGAGTTCACAGCATGTTCACAGAGCCTTCAGGATCCAATATGCAGGTGTAGGCGGGGCTCTGTGTCCTGGGTAGCTGATTTGACTATTTCTTTCATGGCAACAATTGATGGCTGAAATGTGATTCTTAAATGTTTTCCATTACAAAAATGCGTGTTCTGTCAGCATGCAGTTACGCAGCCACCCGACCATCAGTGGAATGAAGGAGCAGAGTAGAAATTGTTCAATTGATCAAAAATATTGACAATTTATTCATTTAAAGAGAACCTTTATCTTCACAGGTTCATACACATTGGGAGAGAGAGAGAGAGAGAGAGAATGGAGATGGACATATGCTCAAATTCCAGTCAAGAACATCTTAAACATTATCTGTCTGAGCATCCCATGCCAGGAGGTCATCACCCTCCTGATTCATGTCTGAGAGAAGACCCCCGAGGGCTGAGTTGCTTGTCAGCTTGTAAGGCTTTGCTTTCCGCTTCTTTTACTTAACCTGAAAAATATTTTTGTCGTTTGTTTTTCAAGTTTTATTCTTGTTCTTTTTGTTTACTTGAATTCCAGCTGTGCTCCTGGCAAATGAATGACATTTGTCTCTATTTAAACCAAGCACTTTCTTGAAAATTCGAAGAAAGAAACTGAACTTGTAAATTTAGAATTGACCTTTAACACAATCTACTGATATTTTTAATTCTACTCAAAATTACAATCACAAGTTTGATCTGATTCTTCCTTTTAGCGATAATTTCAAAATGATTCGCAAGTATCTGTTTAATTATTATAGACAGTCCAGTTGTGATCTAACCGCGCTACCACTCCTGTACAATGATCAACTCCAGCACTAAGGACAGTTTGATTACTTCCTCCTCTGACTCCAGAAAATAAAAACGAAAACATCCCAGAAAGAACAGAAGATTATTATAGGACACCAAAGCAATAAACATGTCACTTTCAAACACTCTAGGTAGTTGTGGCAGACACTAAGTCAAATGCTAATTATAATAAAATCTAATTGTGTCCCTCACACCTAATGAGTGTTCAAGGTCACCGTACATAAAAACACACTGAGGAGCAAAATCACAACTGGACGTCCAAAAGTGACAGAAGCGGGAGTTTGGCACGGAGGGGAGGTGAGTACGCAAAAGAGAAACAAAGTGTGTGGATGTGTCAGTATAACCACTAGGGGCAGTTTCAAGACTCTGTATTTAACCATCCAGTAAATTTACACACACACGCGCACACACACACACACACACACACACACACACACACACGCACACATGGAGCAGTGGGCAGCTAAGCAGTGGTGTCAGGGTGAGCTTAGTAAAGTAGCTGGTGAATTTATGTGAACAATTTATATGCGTTAGACATGCACATAACATTTTTGGTGATTTTGTTTTTTTAAATATACCATTTTGAATTGTTGAATTCAATACAATCAATGGAAATAATACACTTTTTGTTTAGGCTTCAATCCTTTTTACTAATTCTTAGGTTTAGAAAAAAAAACCTATTGCTATTGTACAAGTGACATTTCCCAATCACAAACTGTTCCAAAGCTGCTGTGTGAACGTGTGTGAGTTGTTGTTGCTTTATGTCTGTTGTTCAGCGACAATAATGAGCAGTGAGCAGCGACAGACACGACAGTGGCAAGGAATCAAAACTCTCTGACGGGGTGAGAGGATATAAACCTGAGAAGTCACTCACTGGTGAGTCTCTTCTGGTGTTCAAGCAATATGACTCATGATTGTTTAAACTTAATGTTTAGCAGCTCAGCCGCTAAAGTTTTGGAGTGAGCTAGACCTTATTCAAAACTTTGATTTGTGTAAAACACTGTATGAAGACTGAAGAAGAAGCCCAAGGTCACAACACATAAAGCATAAAATGATAAATTTACTGATAAAGCATAAAATCTATCTACAAGGGAGGAGACATATTTAGCACCAAAACTACAGTATGGAATGCTCTGCCTAGCACAATTCGATACTTGATTCAGTGAGTCAATTTAAGTCTAGACTGAAGACGCGTCTCTTCAACGAAGCATATATTGACCTGTTATAATAACATATAGAATAAATTAATATAATCGTATAGAAAGGCTGCCTAGTCTAGTGCTCGGAACCGAATCACACCTGCACCTCCTAAAACTGTTAACATTTTTACTTATGGCACTTCATGTTTTCCTAATCCATTGTTTTTTCTGTGAGTTTTTTCCACTCCTCTCCTGAGCGCTGAGTGCCGTAATACCGCCTGGAGGAGTGTCGGTGCCACCAGATGGACAATCATAGCCATTTTCTTAACACCAACGACTAATGAACAATCCTTTTACATTTTCACACGTGCGCTTTGAGACAGTTAAAATTGTGAAAAGCGCCTTACAAATGCTCTGAACTTGAACTTAATATACTTCTTTTTCTTTTCTTTTCTTTTTTTCTTTCTTTTTTTTCATATTTAGTTTATTCATTTATTGTATTTTGCGTTCCAGGCCACTTCCATAAATTCCTGTATTCCACGTTTTTTTCTGCCTAAAAAAGGCCGGTCAGTCACCTGGCAAAACACAGTGAATGGTACTGGGACTGGTGGTCCTGAGAACAGGTGCTTCCTCCCCACACCATCACAGTGACTGACCCTGGTTTCAGAAGTCGTGCAGTCTAAGTTTGAATCCAGATAGAAACATCTGCCACGGAGAACAGCAGCGCAGAGTTGACTTTTCTTGATAAAAAAAATATATATAAATCAAAATACGTATAAGTGTAAAAGGAGTTTAAACTTGCTATAGTGTATATTTCACTGTGATTTCACTGTCATAGTTCACTGTGATGGGATTCCTTTCCTTCCTGTGAGGGCCTAACATCTAGAAGAAGCAAGAGAACCGAGAGGAAGCATCAAGCATCTGTTGGTGACATCATTTGAAACTGCAGTGAAGTAGCTTCTATAAAGCAGTTTCACTGAGTTGCGACCTCAGAAGATATTAAGCGTTTTGCCTGATAAGCACTGAACATCCACATGGGGAAATGTAAGTAACTTTTTTTTGTTTCTCAGGTGATTGACGCAAGTGTTGGCGCACACACATACAAGACCGCTGTCAAAGTTAAACAACATTACAAATTTTGTTATTTGTGATTTCTAGCATCTAGACTCTCTTTATGAGTTGATACTGTAAATCCACCTCACTCTCAAAAAAGCCCAATATTGTCCAACGTTACCTAGTAACAAGTTTTCTTAGGAGAACTGTTCGGATTGGAAAATCGCTAAGTAGGAAAAGCGAAAAATGGACATGAACGTGGACGTGTGAAGTGCGATTCTGTTTCATGATACTGTAGAGGCGCTTATATCTCAAAGTGGTCTGTGTGTTTTGTGTGGATGAGAAACGTCTCCTCATAAAGCAAAAGCTGTGAAGTCCGTGATGAAGCATGTCCAGAAGCAGAAAGAAAGAAAGAAGAGAGAAGCGACAATTTAAAATGGTGTGACAATTATACCTTAAAACTACCTTAATATTTCACAGTACATTCCACTCTTTTCTTAAGCCGTGGTGTTGGGGGTCTAGATTTTGATCAAGGACCCAGTTGTAGAACACACCAGACCGAGATTCAAACCTGCTATTTTCTGATTGACAGTGCAACTGTCTAAGCGCTGTGTCTCTAGTCATTCAGCGTTTTGTCTTGTGTACATACCTGTGTTAGATACATACCTTAAAGCGTCTCTAGCGAATTAAAGAACACAATAGTTCTCTACATATTAGTACATGTAGAGCGAGACACACTTCAGTGGTCATCAGATCTCCTCCTGGGACGCGACCTCCGCAGCTGCTGCCTCCTCTTCCTCTTTCTCACAACCTTTCAGCTGCTCGTACGCTCGACTGCAGAAGCAGAACCGGCCTGCGAATCTCACCCCGGCTTCTGGAAAGTGGCGCTCTCATCTGTAGGGAAAATGAATGCGTACCCTGACTTACAAATGTCATAGATAACAAAACTTCTGAGTAACAAAAAGTGTTGTCGCAAGAATGTTGACCATGTTTGTTCATGTAAATTAGTCACAGTCTGAAATAGTTTTGCTATATGAAAGGAGTGCGTCTTTTTCTTACGGCTAGCGTGCATTGAGATGATTGTCTAGATGTATAGAAAACAGTTGTTTAGTGTTCTTGGCACATAAAAAAACAGCAACAAAAAAACTAGTTTGTTTGAGAGATCTTGTTTCCAAAATATAAAATAACCTATAAAATACATATCCTCCCAGAATGGCAATGTTTATTTTTCCTCTCACCGTAGAGCCCCCATCTTGAAATGACGAGGTGTAAATCCCTGAGATTTTCGTAATATAATTTTGTAACAATTACAGAAATCTCAGGGATTTGCATGACCTCATTTCAAGATGGCAGATGTTCATCAGCCAAAGAACAAACGAAGCAACTGCTATGTAAAACGTAATTATTACTTTTATTACCAATATTTTTGTAGAAATAGAAATGTTGTCTGAATTTATGAAGTCATGGCACTGATTAGATGGATTACATGTCAAATAGCCAAATTCAGCTAGCGAAATTTTCACTCAATGAAACGGCTCTCTGCACCAATTAATTTCGTATGTATTCCACTGTATATGTGTTAAAAGTGCAAAAGGTCTTTAATGAAACACAACGCATTTTGTATCAGTTACCAAGAAGAAAGTTTTGTCAGGTCAGAGAGAAATGAAGTGGTGCTGATCCGGGACACCTTAGCTGCCGTAACAATAGGGTTCATTCGTGACACACTTCACCAGTTAGCAGCACTCCATCAAACTTCTGAAGAACTTTAATAGCATCTGCTACAATTTCAATCTTTGTAATGTTGTGGTTGTCCTAACTTTTTGGTTCATGGATGTTTTGGTTGACAAAAGCTGAAAAGTGTGAGACTTTAGTTCGAAAGTCAATATCAAACCAGCTCGCACGAAGACGTGAACGAAGCCCAGTCACAGTGTTTGAGTTGGCACGAGAAAGGAATCCTCACGTGTTTCTCTGTGCTCTAACGCCGCTAATCACGCGATTAGGGTGCTAACGCTGTGGTGAACTTTTTCTCAGCGGCGTCAGAGGCGTCTCGGACCTACCAGGGCGTGAGAGTTAAAGACCCCGTGAAGGAGCTGCTGCGGAGAAAACGAGTGAAAGCATCGGCCTCCACCACCGTAGGATCTCCACAACAGCCACACTTACCCCGCTTTCATTATTCTGCTTATATATGGTGACGGGCAGCTTCAGAGGGGAAATTTGATCTTATGTAATCCAGGTGTTTTTCCATGACCGTTAAACTCTTCCTTACACCGCCCGAGGGCTGGGCACAGGGCCTATGCAAATCAGCCAGTGAACCTGCCAAAGTCTTGCCTACAAACCTTCACCATCATAGACAACAAATAAAAATAACTCCAGCGATTGAGAATACTAGCTCACTATACGACTGTACATACATAACAACTAGTACCATCTTAACAAACTAGTAGTACTTACTAGCTCAGCATGCTAGTAGTAAATCCTCACTCAACATACATAATAATATATTTTGCTGTAATGTGGTAGTGTAACGTATTACTAATTGTATTTTCAGGAATATATTGTTACATGACCCGTTACATGCTAACCCTTTACCCTCAAGACAATAAATCAAATGTTTAGTATTTCCTGTTCGTGAATAGACACATAGTTTTTCTTCTTTTGCTGGAGGAGTGTTGTATTTTGTAAAGCTGCTCTGAGCTTGAGGTCCGCAGCTATTGGCTCCACTGGTTTGCGTAACTATGGCTGCGCACTGCACTTGGCCCATCGCAGACTTGCGGCAAATTTGATAAATACAGCCGAAAGTGTATTCATGAAGAGAATTTCTCGTGCGCGTTATTTCAGTTTTGTAAAAAAACAAGGTCAAGAACGTTGTGGTGAAAGGCAACCTCTATGTAAACGCGAAAGAATTGACATCAAAATGACAATGAATTTAAAATCAATAAAACAGCCTTGACGTTTATACATATAGTCCTGATGTGTCTAATATAAATATACCCACGTTATTCACAGATAATACCAGAAAATTGCTATGTGTCTAACATACTTTTAACACTTTGCCAATTTTTAAACAATATTGTTATTGGTAGCTTGGATAGGCAACAGTCATTAGGCTACATAACATTGTCTTCTATCGAATGTAAAAAAATGCACAAGTAAAAGGTACATTTTGTTTTTTTAGGATTTTCATTTCTATTTCTGTAAATATTTTGGTAGTATATATTAGTAAGTATATATAAGTAACTTAAAAGTAATACAGAAGTAATGTAACATTATAACATGAGACAGTAATATTGTAATATAATACAACAGTAATACAACTTTTACAAACAGTAATTAGTTATGTGTACACAATAATATTACATGCACGCATAATGTATTACAATTTCAAAGTGACTTACACAACACTGTTAGTAACTACTTGCACGACAATCTAGTAGTAAAACTAGTGTAGTAATAACATTATAATTACAATCTGGTAATAAAAGTTCTATATGCTTGTAGCTTGGCATACTAGTAGATAATATAAGCTCAACATGCTAGTAATAAATACTTGCTCAACAAACAAATAGTAAATACTCATTTGACAAGCTACTAAATACTCAACATGCTAGTAGTAAATACTCATTCAACATACAAGTGGTGAATATAGCTTGACATGCTAGAAGTAAACACTCGTTCAACATGCTAGTACTGTACTGTAGTTAATGCTAGCTACACATACTAGTAGTATATATTTGGTTGACATACTAGTAGTTAATGCTAGCTAAACAAACGAGTAGTAAATGCTCGCTCACCATACTAGTAGTTATAGCTAGCTAATTATGCTGGTAGTAAATACTTGCTCAACATACTAGTAGTTAATGCTACTAAATACCCGTTCTACATACTAGTAATTAATGGTAGTTCGAGTGAAATGGGTCTCACTCCACTGTGACACTGCGTTTATCATGAAACAATTTACAATTTAAATTATTATTATTTTCATATTAAAAAGTGAATTAAATCATTGAAGATACACACCATTTATAACAACAACTTTTTAGCGTGTATTCAAATCACACACATGTATAAACAAAATAAATAAAGAAATATAATATCTTGGAAAAACTCTTGGATAAATTGGTAAAGAGATCAGAGTTCCTTGGCAAAGAGAATAGCAACTGATTGAAATTTGGTGCTATTTGTAAAAAGAAATTGTTCTATACTTCTATTCAAACTGCGTAGTGCTTGAGTATATTTTTTTAGAAATTATTATTACGTAACTTGCTTTCTTGTTTGTCAGACCACCAAAGGGGCAAATTTAATATCCTATCAATTATGGACCATACTAGATTAAGACAGATCCAATCTGGAGAGATTATATCTCTGTACTGGAGACTCTTCTCTCTGTCTCTCTCTCTCTCGCTCACTCCTTCCTATGCAGCTTGTATCTTTCCCAGTAGTTGTACTCTTGCTACATTGAGTGTAACACCGTCTTCTTCCGGAGAGAAGACGGTGTTAATTCTGGCCTTGGGCCGCGGCAGATATCAGTGAAATATACAAACTAGCGAACATTACACAAACACGTTAGCCTGACGTTGGCTTGATACGCTATGTTTTGTGTGTGTTTCCCTGGTGTTTTGTGAACAGTGCCAGCTGAGATTTCAACAATGATTGTTGCAAATGGTCCAAACACTCTCCTTAACATCAGGCTCCAGCCGCTCCACCCTCGGGGTGGAATTCCTTTAATATCTCAGATGCATTTGTCTCTGTAAACCAGTGGGAAATGTTAGAGTTTAATGACACGTGAAGTGTGAGCAGTTGAGAATTAACACCCTTCAAGCAGTTGCTGAAGGTCACGCAATAACGCAATAACACATCGATACAGTAAGTACATACAGTACGGTACAGTTTTGTACAATACACTGCAAAAAATGAATTTTTGAGAAGCCAAAAGATCTTGAAATTACTGAAATTGTTGTTTTTATTTCAGACAAGATAAATTAACTAGCTTAGAATTAAGTGTAAAAGATTAATTTCCTAGTTTCAAAAAAATAATCTTGTTTCCAGCTTTCTTATCAAGTAAAATTTTGTCACCCCATTGGCAGATAATTTTACTTGATTTGAGTCTTTTCTTTCACTCAGTTTGTTTTATTTTTTCATGTGCATTTTTTGCAATTTATTTACAACATACAGGTATCAAACTAACATAAAAAAAAAACGCAAGCCACACATTGCTCATTATTCAATAAAAACTCAGTTTGTGCAGATTTTGTTTAGATAAAAAATTAAAAAAGAGAGACTATGAACAGTGATTCTAGCACAGTCACTCCGCCTGCTCTGTTGGACTGTTTTCCAGGCGATGTCCTCAAACACACACGTCTACGCTTCGTCGTACACACACGCTGGTGAGTAGCTCTGGAGGATCAGCATCTACATTCACAGAGACTTTCAATCCCTCTTCTTCCTTAAGCATCGCTAGGTTCGGGACCAGCCACTCCGTCGGGTTGTGAGGATTTAGTCCAGGATGCTGAACGATTTTGTCCTGAGCGGGTCGCTCAATCCACCGCTCCGAGTTTTCTCCAGCCCCTCGGCCATTGGCCTCCCGAGAGCCCCCAGGATTCGACTGTTTCAGCATACGGAGACGTGTTTGTCCAGCCGATCTGTCCCAGCTACGCCGTGGTCAGCCCTTCCTCCATGCTGACTCTTACTCACACTCCTCTCTTCTCCAATCTGGGGGTGAGTTACAGGGTTAATAGAGGGGGTCTTCAGTGGAGATATAACTGTGCCTTTATCTTTCCTGATCAGACTGTGAGCTCTTCAAGCTCAGCTCTTCCACAGATGGACCTTCAGGACATGACTTATGTTCCCTGGGCGCAGTCATTCTCCACCATCGCTGTGCAGCAGCCCGCAGCCCTGTCGACCCCTGCGGTCTTCTCACTGCCCCTGAGCTCACCACCACTCCTCCAGCAGGGGGAGTCTCGGCAGACCCATGAAGGGACTCTGGCTCTTGAGAAGCTTCTGGAAGATACTGACTGTTGCAAAGCCGTCTACAACCCCTAGCTTCCTTCAGAGCTCTTCATGTGTGACGCCTTATGCTCCGCTGTTCAGATCTTCTGAGGCGTTATGCCACAGAAAGGTAATATTATAATAGCTTGATGTACGGTATGAATGCAGTAATTGCATAGACAATGCAGGTTTAAACTTCTCCGTTTGATCAAAAATGATACACACAAAATGCTAATGGATCTCATTTTGTACAAAGTTACTCACAGAAGCAGCGGTTTTCTGCAAGTTCTTCTAGGTTTGATCAGCTTGTGTGTTTCTCCGGTATTTAATGAAGAACCATTTTCCATAAAAATACAAGACTAATCATTTTCTTGGAATGACAAGACTGATAATTTACCATCTTGTCCATTGTTATTTTGACTATGACTATGACCAGTGAGCAGCAACAGACTCGACAGTGACTAGGAAACAAAACACTCGGAGCAAGAGGAAACATGATGTCACTGGTACCAATGCAGTTCAAAATAAGTAGCTGCTTTCTGAACTAACTGAAGATTATCTACTAGTCAGGTAGGAGAAGCTTCCAGAAGACTTCAATAATCACAATAATCACAATAAAATAATACTTCACGAAGAACTTGTTTATCATCCAATCGCTGATATTCATATCACATATGAAAATTGAGAAATGTTTTTAAGTCTTGAGTTGCTGTGTCTTCTGAGCTCGAGAGAAAGTAATGATGTGATGTTCCAATTTTCCAAGGCTGTTTGTCACATCTCTATGCAAACTACATCACCCAGAATTCTTTGTTTTTTTTTTTGTCTTCATGTGTTTGTAGTTACTGATGTCATCAGTTTCACATGTGTCTTCATTTATTTTTTTTTTTTAACTTGTCACCTGTTTCCGGTCTTGGTCTGTCATCCGTTGTACGGACATGCCTGTTGAATAACAATAGAATGAAGATATGATATATTTAATTTTAATACAAAAGAACAGAATTTAAGGCAAAAGAACTTTGGAGTAGCAATTAGGAGATCATTTGTGATTGATTTCTTTTTCTGTCTGTACAACTGTAACGTAGAGCAGATTGAGAGCCAGATGCAGTAACCTGGAGCAGTGAGCAGTCTTAAGCCGTGGTGTCGGGGGTCATGCTAATGTCCGGTTTTGCTCAAAGACGGTTGTAGGAACCACAAGACTGGGACGTGAACCTCTAACTCGCTCCGCGAGGTTTACTTAAACATGTTAACCCGGAAGATGTAAGGACTTGTTTATTTGAGAGGATACTGTCGGTCGGTCCAGTCACAACAAAAAAAACTCTAGTCCCCCTCCCATTTCTGTTCCAGTCTTTTAGTTATAAAGGGTTTTTTTTTAATTATCAATTTTAATTATTTTATTTCAAATAAAAATTTAAAGATATTTTTTCCACAAAAGGGGCCACAACAAGATATTTTTTCTGGAAAGTATATTTCAAGATGCTGAGAGTATTTAAAATCCATTCAATTACTTTTTATGTATAAAGCATTTTTCACAGTGGCTGATCTGTATGACACAAACATCATTGCTGAAATGTGTTTGTTGTTCAAAGATAATTGTAGCATTGTACAGTATTTTGACTCTGACCAGTGTAAAGCAACAGACCAGACAGTTGATAGGAAACAAAACTCTCTGACTTTCCGAGAGGAGAATATGTGATTGTGTGTTTGTGTGTGTGTGTGTGTGTGTGTGTGTGTGTGTGTGTGTGAGTGTGTGTGTGTGTGTGTGTGTATAACAGGATTTGGGGGCATGTCTGCACAGATGTTGAGGAGTGATTGAGCACCGTGTGACTATTGAGAAAATGTGTGTGAATGTGTGCATGTGTGTGTGTAAGAGGGAGAGAGAACTTGGCAATTTGCCATCTGAAATGTCAATAAGAATTCTGAGGAGAAAAGAAAAAACAACCAACAGAAAATTGACTTCTTGTATTTCAGTTCCGCGGTTTTTATAATCTACATTTGCTGACCCTGGGGATGACGAGACTGATCTCTTCTGAAATGGCCGTTGGTGAACGAGGAAAAGAGAAGGGTGATATCTCACCTGTTTCCTCGGGATACTGGCAGAAAAGCCAACATTCCGGTTTTAAAGAGAGCTGACACTGATCGTATCTTCAGAAGACACGGCGTTCACGAGCTGTTGTGTTTAATGTTACAGAACTCATGTGGACCTCCAGCTCCAGCTGCACCAGAACCAGAACACACCATGAAAAGCGAGGAAGTGACCTGTGAAAGTTGAGTTTTTTGACTCCAAAGCCACAGAACAAGAACATCAGATCACACAACCGACAAAACGAGACGCAAGGACGGAACACTCCAGAAGGAACACACACTTCCACAGAAGAGGAATGAAGCAGAACAAACAGAAACCAGTCGGGACCAATCCACATTGAGTGTGAGAACACTGAGCATCGTCAGACATGACCCGGCTCGCCAGCTCCGAGTCTTCTTCAGTTCCACTCGCTCTCTGTCGTCACGCTTCTTCTACTGATTGTGAGGCTTGTGTCTGGAGAGTGTGTAGCTGTCCCGTCGCCATAAATCACACTATCTGTTCAATCTTGACCCTCTTAAGCCTGCAGTAATGAGAAAATAATTTATGACATTCAGGAATGGCCAGAATAAATGAATTGATCTTATTGTGTGTTGTAAAAGGCGTCTGACGGCTTTTCTAACTGTGCTCCTGCATCATTGCACGCTGGTCTAACAATCTGCCATTATATTGACTGGATATTCTCTCTGTACTCGGCCATTTCACTGGTTTTCTGAAATTGACTTGGCACATTTAGGAATCATGAGCAGTTTCATAGTCTGTGTTTCTAGCCGATAAATGACTTCTGCAACAGATCTATGTGTGATCCGCTTCAAAGCTGCTTCAGATAGAAATGTGGCTGCTGCGTGACCTTTTTATCTCTTCCCTCAAGCCCAGTTTGACCTTCCTGTCTTTGGTTTAAGTGCATGTTCCTTCCCTGCGCAGTCGTATACTGCCGGCATTCCGGGGTCAGGAGGTCACGCACGTGTACGTCCAGACAAACACATGAGGTAGTCAGGTGAAAGGTCAGCTCTCGCTTCTTAGGCTCTGAATAAATGATTTTCAGAAAACTGTCAATGTTATTAAAAGACGCTGAAGAGCTGCTGTATGTCAAATTAATAATACATAATACAATCAGTATTTGTAAGGCGCTTTTCACAGTTTTAACTGTCTCAAAGTGCACGTGTGAATATAAGGGAGTTAAGACAACATATAAAAAGAAAAGAAACCAGGAGATGAGAAGAAGAGAACGGTTCCTTGAGAAGAGAAGAGAAGAGTAGAGAGGAGAGGAGAGGACAAAAGAGAGAAAAACAGAAGAGATGAGCAGAGAACACAATCATGACACTGCTTTTGACGTTCACAATGGTGCTTAATGAACTGCTTAATGTATAGTCTGGAGATAAACCCCTGCAGATTTACTTGTATTTATGGGTTTGTGCAGTTTATACTGCAAATATATAACTTTTTTGGCACGATTTTAAAAATAAATTATGTATGTTGTCTAATTGTTATACATCTGACTGACTTTTATTTTATGAGAAACGTTAAACGACGCACTTGTTTAAATCGTTTCATCTGACAATTTGTAGTTGTGCAATAAAACTCTTCAAAATAACAAGTCGACGTTGATCAGTGGAGTTATTTTGTGTTTATGATGCGGTGGAAATCTGCTCATGTGCCAAGACGCGCGGGAGGCAAAGTGTGAAAAACGTTACTTTTAAGACCTTTTTTAAATTATGGTGTGTGATAGTCATCAGAAAAGAATACACTCCTCTTTTTCCTCGGGCAATTCGAAAATGACTTTCCAAGCAGTGGTTGGTTCAGGACACACATTTCATCTGGTTATAACAGCCACGAGGAGCCGTTACTGGGTTCGTTTGAGGTTCGCGTCTTCAGAAAAGACAGCGACTCGATGCGGACGAAAAGCCATTTCAAAATGCGTGCAGTATAATCAGAAAAATATTACACGAGTATTTACTCAAAACGCGTTTTGAGTTAGCTTGGCATAGCTATACTTAATTACTAAAATGTCTTTATTTGAAATACCAACGCTTCGTGTTGTCGTTAAATCGGCGAATTGTCGTTATGAAGCATGCGTGCTCTGACTTAAGCGCCAGTAAGACGTTATGGACGTGAAGCCGCGGCTGCGTGCGAGGAAACTTCCTCCAGGCTCAGAGGGGAATTCCAGCTGACCTCCGCGGAACTGAGCCGTTTTGACTCCCTGAACTCAGTTAATGATTCTCTCACTGCGGCGGCGAGGAGAGTCGGGCTCTCGGGCCTCTTTTTTGCACTTAGTCTGATCATATACGTGTGTGTTTACGTTCATGAGGTTTCCTTGTTTCCCACCGTCAAACTTAAAAGTTTGCTAGTGGAATACATTTGAACGCTTTCTAAAAAATGTTTTATTAGAATAAAGTGTTTGTGTTTAGTTATGCTCTTCACACTCCAGCATTTCTGTTCGTTTAAATTAGACGACACCAAATACGAAAAAATATGTTTTATTTAAAATAATAATAATAAACGCATTTTCTGTATGTGATCAGGAATTCTGCTCGCACTGTCAAAGTTCCGCGCAGCATCTACAAATAGCACATCTCAGAGTTTGGAATGTCTCTTCTGATAAAACTGTCTTCTCCGTATGAAAACCAGCAGTCGGCGGAAGGGAACTGCGCGTGCTCCACAGACGCGGCGTCCGGCGAGGCGGACCAGGGCGACAGGCAGGACCACTGCGGCGCGCCGCACTGCTGGTAGTGGAAGTTCTCTGGCGTGAAGCTGCAACTCAAGTCCATCCTTTTAGGAGAGTTGTAACACGACGAAGACGAAGAGTCGGACTGAGGCGGGGAGTAACTGTTGTAGTCGGCTGTGCTGGGCTGGTAAAGTGAGTCTGAGGGCGACCTGGAAACCTGGAGGAGCATTTGGTCAACGTTAATTGCGTGATCGCAAGCCCACAAGAAAGTGTGTTCTTACAGTAAAAAAATACATAATGTCACTGAAAATAAAAGCCAGACACATACCAGACTCGCGCCATAAAAGTCCGTGTTGGGCGGCAGGTATCCGTTCGACCAGGGCGCCGGAGCGGGACAGAGGAAGGTCTCGGGGGGCATCACGGGAAACATCTGATGGTGATCATAGGCGCTCTCTAGAGGAGCGGCCGCTTGTTCGCTGAACAGACGCGTCTGGGCGAAGGTCTCTGGTGCTTGTCTCTCAGAAAACACTTGACGACTCGCTGTGGGGAGAAGACACAAGCTTGAGCGCTGGAGAACATTTAAATTAGACCAGCGAGGCTTTGGGATGATGTCACCAGAGAATCAGCCAACAGCTAAATCACATTTGAATAGAACTTTATAAAAAGGAGATCATTCGCAGATCGTGTGGATGTCAACCGCTGGTGTCTATAGTTTATCAATGTAGTGTATTCTAGATGTGTCTCTTAAACTCAAAGCTGATGCCTGACGGTGGATAAATTTGCTTTCTGTTTGGAATGTAAGTTGCATGTGGTCAGTCTGTGCGTGTTTTTGGTGTGTTGTGCTTTGTGTTAAATGCGAGTTTATTAATCAATCCGTTAATATGATGGGCAGGGGGCGTCAGGACTGCTCGTGTGCTTTGGTGTTGTGTTGAGAAACTTACGGCTTGTTGCAGCGCAGACTTCATGTTCTCCAATAGGATGTGAATTCTAGATTTAAAAGCAAGAAATAAACGTAAGAGACGTGTGTTCGATAAACGACAAAAAAATTCCGCTGATCCCGTTATATCAGACGCCGCAGGGCGGAGTCAGCGTGTTTACCTTTGCGGCGCTCAGCGCCTGCAGGGCCCGGTGCTTCTGCAGCAGCTCCTTCACGGTCGTCTTCACGCGCACGCCTTGGTAGATCTTGGCTTTTTCTGCTGAACAAACGCAGAACGTGTGAAGGTGGTTATGGTAACCGAAATGAAAAACAAAAAAAAAAAAAAACGAGCGGACACGATCTATTTTAAACGCATTTACAAAAACGTACAGGCACGTTCGGTATTTGATGAAAAGTTATGAAAAGAAAATGTATGAGTGATCATGATCAATGATCATTAACTCGTGAGAGCTGCTCAGGATTTTAACGAAACGAAATTATTGCAAGCGCGTCATTTTTGAGTTTTTGAGAAAATGTATGAAAAGCAGTACGTTTTGTAACAGTATGATAGTGTCTGGAAATCTCATAATGATGATATTGCATCTACGATATCACACAGAATTTTATATTGTAATAACATTTTTCAATATTTTTGCAAACAACAAATTATTCTCTGTTTAAAACCACAGCCCCTGAAAAACTCGACTTTTAAACGCCCCCCGCGCGCGACCCTGCGGATCCGGCAGCGAACGGGTTAGCGAGTTTTAGCATCACAAAGCGCGGGGGAGACGCGTCTGCCTGTAAAGTGCGCGCTCCGGCCAGACACACACGGCTCGGCGTCGCGGGGTCTGTCTTATCAAACCCGGAAAACGGGGAAGGTCAGAAGAACCAGCCGTGCGCGCTCCAGTGCTTCGAGAATTTTGATGGAATCGTCGCAGAGTCTGCGAGGGAGAAATCAGCGAATGCTTTTGGAAAACCTAAAAGTAAGTGCGGGACGATTGCGTGACGCGGGAATGAGCGCGCGGGGGTTTATTGCGGGGCGTCCTCCTCTCCTGTCCCACGACTCTTCCCACAGCCGTAAGCCGCGCCTAACTTTCCCTGGGATTCGCAAAGAAAAAAAATAGCTGAAATATGCCAGGCTTCCTGTTCTTTAATTGGCGGCCGGGTAGATTCACTGCGGGGCGTCTTCTCCGCAACTCATCTAAATATCCCACGTCCTTTACGCGGCTTCTGGGGTAAAACGGCGTGTATATGCATGAAAAGTCGCGCGTCCCTCTGTGTCCCTGAACCAAACATCGTCACTTCACGTCTGAATACGACCAGGCAGTTCATGGCGAATATGGTCAGAAAAGCGGTTAAAACCGTGACGTACGTTAGTCGCGTGTCTGCGGAACCCGTTGAGAAGTTCCTGCGACTGTTATTCACGTCTGAACCGGATCTGCGGAGTCGCCGGCCGTTACGCTCGTGCTGAAGCAGTATAAAATAGTTTAATTTAATTAAAACCACGACAGCCAAAAGCTGGTGCTGTAAATCCGTATTTAATACGTTTTGCATAAACAAGACGTCGGCTAAATTAGCATAAATAATCGGCCAATAGTTTTACTTAATAAAAAAAGTAACCCATTTATCTAGCCACTCTGTCTGTTAAACACACAAGCACAAATGGAAAAAAGCATTTTAAATGAACTGTGTTCAATAAAATTACTGCACATCTTTGTCCTCATGTTTATTTTTAAATGGCCATGTTAATCTACACAATTCTGGGGAAAAATCCATCAAATTGATTTAACACGTGTTGTTTTTTTTTTATATTTTTCAGGTTGCAGAAGGGTAAACATCTTAAAAGAAGCAGAAAATGATCTTCTACTTACCAGACATATTGGCCTAAAAAAGGGAAACCCAGAGCCGCAGTTGAACAGCCGACGTCACTTCTCTCTGCTCTCTAAGGGAAAGATCGAAATATTCAAAAAAGTTTCAAAAAGGCTGAAGAAAGTCACACCAAAAGCCTCTCAGGACATACAATTACACTGTGATATAGCTGGGGATATTTTACTTTGAGTTTTTCTCCCCTCATCCCTACTATTTAAAACCCCAAGAACTCAATGATTTGACAATGATTTGATTGCGCGATACTTTCAATTTGAATATTCAAAAGCTTCGCAAAAAGACTTATTTATTTGTCACAATCGCTATTAGAGTTCATATAATAGCATCTCCTTTAATACATTATTGCGTTATTTCCCATTTTAACATTAAACAACTATATATATTTTACATTTTATCATTCTTTTGGAGTTGGAGTCTCCTCACAAGCTTTATCTGCGCTCTGCACGGCAGAACCAAACGGGGTTGTTCTGACCAAAACACATTTGAAATATTTCATGTAATATGTTGACTTGATTTTGAAAATGAGTGGTGTTGCTCAAAATTTATACTGTATTTTCAGAATTATTGGAGTGGTGGGCGTGGCATAATTATGCAGCCATGTTTGTCACCTGGGCAGCTCAAACTGCAGTCGGGAGAAATTACAGTGAATTCATTACAAAATGCATCAGAAGAAAAAGTTACGTGTATGTTGTCGCGCACGATACGAGATCAACAGTATAAAGTTTATGACTTTGATGCTAATGAGTTATTGTGGGAGTTCTTTATCCATCACTGTACATTTCGTTTCCCCAAACCGAATTAATAGGTTAATAATAAGTGCCAAATAAAAACGGATTGATCCACTTGACAATCAATATGGGTAATTAGAATATTTGAATAAAATAAAACTTCAATGGGATTTATTTACATTTATTTTATTTGAATTGTTTGATTTTTTTTTATAATTGTAAATTTATTTTATTGCTTTACCTTCATAGAATAAATATTTGCGCTTTAGATTTATAATTGATAAATTCATTACTTTTATTAGGGCTCCTAATGATTTATAGGAGAAAAATTTGTCAGAAAAGTAATTTCAACAAAATAACATTTTTGTGGGCGAGAACAATGGCTAAAATAGCGTCAAGACTTTACGCGTCTGTTGCGTCAATATTACTCATCACTGTTAGTGATTTCGATGAACGAATAATTTTTTTAAGAATTTTAAGAATAAACTACAACCCAGCCTAGTTATTACTGAGTTGATTAGCGCCCCCCACTGGCGATTGTCTGCGTATCACAGGTGAAATAAAGAGCGATTATTGAAAGATACAAAAGGTTGAAAAATATATTTTGAAAGATCGTTCACTGTTTGTTTTTAACATTCATTGTTATTGTTAACTACTTATTTGTTAGGTTATTGTTGGATGACGTCAACTTATACACGTACATTTTGTAAGTTTATCTGGTTAATTTTGTAATTAATTATCTGGTGTTCTGAATTGTTTTGATACATTTTCAATATGTAATTTGTTTCTAACTAAATATTTTTTAATGAACGCTCATTTGCCTCTTTCATGTCATTTTTAACGGCGGAATAAAATGGTAATTGTATGCATTACATTAAAAGCTCAAGCAAGAACTGCTTTTCAGTTTCTGGATCACGCGAATAAGACCAATCACAGAGCGGAATAAAAATCACACTTTTCATTGTGGACTACACTGAACATTATAGACTGTGGGAATAAGCAGACTGGAAATTAAAATAAACAAAGGAATCATATGAAGAAGTATTGTAAACTGTAATTTTTTAATACACATTCTGTTAATTGATTGCTAAAACACGTGTTAAACTATTAAACTATTAATGCTAAAAGCTAAACTAATCCAGCAAGGTCAATCAAGAATTCTAAAGATGCTCTTTGTGCTGAGTGACGCCTAAGGAATCTCGTGGATCTCCTGGAGGATGACGAGCGACAACTTCAGCAGAAGATACCGTTTGATGAACAGTGACATTATTATTATTATCATCATCATCATCATTATTATTATTATTATTATTATTATTAATCGTCTTAATTCTTAAACAGCACGTAGTTATTTTTACCTAAATCTATATTCAAAAAAATAAACGAAGCATTAACATAATTAAAAAAAGAGAAGAAATGAAAAAAATGTGTGGTTCAAAACAATAATGTTCATTTGCGTTTCTGAAAGTCACGCCGGCGTAAAGACTGGAACTTGACAGAGCCTGAACTAGTCACTGACTTATAATCAACTCATGTAACTTCTTAAATTGCAATTAATCGCCTAAATGCACGGATTTAATTATGGTGAGTTGTATTTCACATGGGCGTTACTTTAAAAAGTTCGTTCGTTTGAATAAGGATTTTATTAAGTAAATATTATGAGTTGTTCCTACTGTAGAACGAATAAATAAAGCCATTACGCAATCGATCGATCGATCGATCAGCGGCGCGGCAATGCACGTGCAATGATGACTCCGCTAATGAACATCAGCGTCAATTAAAAGAAACATTCAAAACATTTGCCTGCTATTGTTCGAGCGCAGAAACGAGGTCTGTTTATTTATTATGCAAAGCGCCGAGACACTGATAGCGAGTGTTTGGCCAGGGCCGACCCGTCTGCACAGGCTCTGACCGCGGGGCAGCCACACAGCGCGCGGGCGGAAGATCCGCCGATGATTCCGACGGGAAACACTGTTTTCTGATGGTTCGGGGACTTGGGCAGGGGACTTACATTTACACAACATGCAAAATGGAAAGATACCCAATCTGAATTTTTTTTCTAATTGCTGTTGCCGTTTACTTTGTAAATCAGCTTCTCTCTAAATTCTACTTGAACTAATCAAAGGTTACACAGTATAGTACAAACATGTACAGATACACTAATTAAACACTGTGACGCGATGTGCAAAATATTCTTCTACAAGTGAGAAAATGGCAAACACACCGAGGATAAGAACAACACTACTCAAACACTACACGATGCCAGCATCTGAATGACGGTGATCGCGGCTGTTTTCTCCTCGCAGCATCTATTGTTCGGTGGCTTTGACTCGGAGAAAAGCGTCTTTTGCTGCCAGATGTCTGCGGCTCTTCGGGAACAATGTACCGAGCAGGTGTGTGAGTCTCTGCGCGGCAGAAGAGCGGAGGATTTGCCGCTTTGTCCCGCGAGCGCGAGAAAAGGACAAGATTCTGAGGGTTGAATCCAAGGCCATAGGTTCATCATCAGCTTATGAGAGATAAGTCCGTGAGCAAACAGAGAACTCACCAACAATAAAGCAACAGTTTTAAACGGTCTGTTTGTGAGTGGCGAGGTGAATGGAGTGAATGGAACCATTGTGGTTTAAGGGCGGGGGAATAATTCTGTTCAACCGCGGGGAGATACTGTACAGCCGTCAGCTGACAGGACCCAGGCCCGAAACTGTGATTCTCTGGTCTGCTCAGGACAGGAGAGGAGAGGAGAGGAGAGAAGAGGTGAGGTGGAGAGGAGAGGAGCGGAGATAAGAGATGAGAAGAGAGGAGAGGTGAGGAGAGGAAAGAAAAAAGATGCGGGGTGATGGAAGGACAAAACAAGGATGGAGATCAAATCAATGTGTAGATCAAATCAACAGTCTTTTTGTGCGTCTGCATTCTGCAAAGCTGAATTAGCAGCTCAAAATGATAATTAACTCGTGAGAGCTGCTCAGGATTTTCAAACGAAATTATTGCAAGCGCGTCATTTTTGAGTTTTTAAACATATTCAGAATATTAGTCTGAATTTAGAATATCAATATTTAAATAGCGTCTAAACCCCAGCAGAAATGAACCATCAGAACAAACCTGACGGGCTGCAGTGTATCTAGTGTAGAATAGTGTCCCGAGATTTAGGATTTGCATTTTCTTGCATCAGTGAAAAGAGACGATCACACAGGAGGGTCCCATTGTTATAATAATAATAATAATAATAATAATAATAATAATAATAATAATAATAATAATAATATTCATTATCATCGACTCGTCAGGACAAGTGTGCATGCTTGAGTTGTTCAACATCCTGTTGACACGTGTGTTTATAGAAGAAGAAGAAGACGAATTGAACTTTATTAATCCCTCAGTGGGGAAATTCGTCTCTGCATTTGACCCATCCGAAAGTACCCGGAGGGCGCCCGGGGGGCATGTGGGGTTCAGTGTCTTGCCCAAGGACACATAGTTGTAGAACCAGTAGTAGGGGGGATTCGAACCGGCAACCCATCGGTCCAAGCCCCTATGTATAAAACGTTTCAAAATCTGACCACAAAATTAAGGTTTATCCCTAAAGCTGTGCATGTACGTGAAGGAAAATAATTCACAGGCCCTGTATAGCCCTGTATATGTGTTCTCATTGGATGATGCAGCCAAAAGAACCAACATCAAGGGTTACATACTGTTTTTGTATAACACTCCTTAATAAAATGTCTGTGTAAAAAACTTAAATTGTATTTTCTGTAAATTGACCATGGTGGGGTACAGCAGGAGTCGGATCCCAAACATTGCAAGATCGATTTCTGGAAGACAATTATACTGCGTCATTGAGAAGACATGGACCCACCACTGCCCACTGCTCCAGGTTTGTGTGTGTGTGTGTGTGTGTGTGTGTGTGTGCGTGTGTGGGTGGCACATTTATTGTCAACATTTATTTTCAACAAAGAATGTTTATTATAGTTTATTTTTCAGTAATGTTGCACTGTTGGGGCTTGTATATGGCTTGTATTACTGCGTGGCAACTGCGATAAAAAACCGTCAGACACAGAACTTCTGAAACTGATGGGTTAGTTTGCCATCTGCTAACTGCTACCAGAAGAGTTCGTCTGCCTCCTGCTGGCGACCGAGCGCTAATGTCATGTATCATGGATCCATATGTCCACGAGCCGTGAGACCGAATTACACCGCTTTACCTGCATCTGTGCCGATAAAATATAAAACCAAACCGAATAGTTCATACAGACGGAAAACGATCAAATGCAGTTAACATTTCTGTCTGTCTATTTGTCCTCTCTTTTCATTCATCCCGTCACACTCCATTTATCTGCCCAACTACGCCACCGTGTGTGGGTCCGCCGCACCACACCCCAGTTCTCCAGCTATCGCACGAATGCACGCACGCGCACGCGCGCACGCACGCACGCACACAATCAATGGTAATTTTTGGTTTCTGGGACCACGTTTCTTATTGGCGTTTAATCTCTGAAATACAATTACCTGAAATAATCTGTATACCAGCGTGGTTATTCTGACACTCGTGTAAATTCCCCTCACCTGTTGCTAGACGGATGTGCTGCTCTCCTGCTCCAAAGTTTGAACCAGCAGAGAGTGAGCGGCCGCAGGTTACTATAGATATCAGCACAACACATCAAGATCGCGCTCCACCGAGAGATGGCGCTCTACGATTTTTTTTTTACAGACGACGTTGATCACTAAGGCGACAAATAATAACCAGATATAAAGTGTTTCTTTATTTTTCTTCTGAGATCATTTACTGAGTGAAAAAAGACGATATAAAATTCCACCACGTACACAAAACATTAGTTCTTTATACTGTACAATCAAACGGCAGTCTTCAATAGCTCTGGAAAAAGCATACAAAAGATATTTTGAATGGTACGGTTGTAAATGGTTGTGGTCTGATTTCTGGGCTAATTTACCTCAATAATATCATAAATCCATCCCAGAAACTCTGCCACTTTGGTGTAGACGCCAGGATGATTGGCCTCGGCACAGCCTGTTCCCCAGCTGACCACACCAACCAGCCTCCATACACTATCGTCCTGGCAAACAAGCGGACCACCACTGTCCCCCTAAAGCAGCACGTCCATTAGTTTGTAAGGTTGTTGACAGACATTACTACACTGGTACTCACCTGACAGGCGTCAACTTTTCCTTCAGTATACCCCGCACAGAGCATCTGCGGAGTGATCTCTCCGTTGTACATGCAGGAACTATTGCACTTCTTTGTGCTGATTAGAGGCACTGGAGCCTCTTTTAAAACTTCTGGAATATGAACTGAAATCAATACAGAGAATGCATTTTTACTTGACTCATTTATATAATATCAGAATATTTCATTAACAGAATGGCAATACCGTCATCTGGTTCTGTATAACCCCAACCCGATATCCAGCACTGAGTCCCTCCTGGAAAGTCATGGTTGTACTGTGGTAGACACAAAGGCCTGATGGTCTCTAAAAGTATATATAATATTACAGAACTATTGTGTAAAAATATAAGCACCCTCCTGATTTTTCAGGAACAAAATAAAAATGACAAAAAAGAACCTTTAAAAATTCAGGCTACCGTAATTACGTCTCTGAAAAAACTTTTTTAACAAACCTAACTTGTGACTAGTATCACTCTTGAAGTTGTTTTTTTATTTGAATAATCAAAACAAAAAAAATAGTTCTAAGGATCAGAATTTTGTTGAATTTTGTGGAACACCACACAGAAACGCTACAATCAGACGCTACAAATCATCGTTGTGAAGTATTGTTTTGCCCTGTGCAGCATACCAAGGGTTTCTTTATTTTGCCACCGGAACCACTATTTGAATAAAAACAACACAGAGGCGCACAGCTACATAAAGATGACGTATTTTCATTCCTTTGAGATTGTTCCTGAAATGTGAAAAAATGGGCGCTTATATTTTTGCAATCGAAATATTCCACAAGTGCTTTCCATGTGTGTATAATTTTCGTCATATTTTTATATTCTATATTATAAAACTTTCTTTATTCTTATTTAACTGTATTTTCTAAGCTGTATATACTTTTTCTTTGATGCTGCTCGTGTTTTCTTAGTGCTGCTGTAGGAAATTTCCCCACTGTGGGATGAATAAAGGTCTTTCTTATCTTTTCTCATCTTATATTTATAAATAGGCACCCCCAAGTATTTGAGCAACATAAATTGGGAAGAAGAGTGCTTATGTCCGCATAAATATGATAATGATAATAGTGTGAAAGCGAGACATACACACACACACACACACACACACACACGCACACACACATAGTATCTGCTCAGATTACACGACTTGGGAAACCCAAGTTTAACCTTATAACCTCAAACCTGTACAACACACATCTAATGGAACCACTCAGTGCGTCCCCACAGAATATAAAAGGAAAGAGATCCATTTATAGCACAACAGTTTGGCCACAACCCTCCATGTGCAGTGAGATGTGCTGACCAATGTTTCCTTGGAGCTAGTCTACATCTTCCACACTATACTCGACATGCAGCAGGCCAAATCACTTGCTATGTGAGCCTTCAAACCTCCTCAAAATGTCTCCATTGTCCAGGCTTTCAGCATTCAGAGGTTGGAATGTTGGTAGCACTGTTATGGAGTCTAGTTGTCATGGTGTGAAGAGTGTTTTCCCTAAACAAATGGGGATTCGCATTGCCAGCGAAATTGCATATTATAACATTTTCTAGATTCCATTTGTTATCAGATACATATTTCATCATGAACATGCTTTCGACAGTATTCTTCTGTGCTGATAGAGACTGCATAAAAATTAACAAAGGAATCTAGAAACTATTATGTATTATGTTAAAACTTTAAATGACACAAATCCACTGAAATCAAACAAAACAACATGGTGGATTGGAAGACGGACATGTGGAGACATACTGACCTAAAGAATCCTACAGTAGCTGGCTTATTGTCACAATGCTTGCTGTCCAAACCCTACATAGGTGACACACAATAAGCGTTTCCCAGGTGAAAAACAGCATTCGTGGGACCCGTGGGTATCTGGTCCACTGTCACAGATCCCGGCTTAATGCCGGGCTGAACTTTTATGTGGACTATTATTTTGACGCGGACTGTTGGATTGCGTCACTTCCGGGGTTGCGCTATTGTTTATGTTTATGTTCAGTTGTCCCCTGACTTCCTGATTTTCCCTGTGTGTGTTTGTGATTGTGATCAGCTGTTTTACGTCACTTCCTGTCTTTCCCAGATCATGTTAAATGTCTCATTTGCGTTTCCAGGTGTGTGTCATTGTCACGTCGTTATGTTAAGTATTTATAGTCCGCGTTGAGCACATTGTCTTTGTCAGGTTGTCTGATGTGTCTTGATCTGGTCTTGTCTCGTTCATGTTCTGACCTTTTTTCCCGTGAATGACCACTTTTGGACCACGATTCTTGGAATAAACCCCTTTACACATTTAACCCCTTGCCTCCCGTTCTCTTCCGTGCCATGCACGACGATCGATCCCTCCGGTTTTGAGACAGCCTCCCCATTGATACCCACACTGCCTGATCCAAACCTTACTCGTTTACCTGACGAGCCCACAACGCATATGCTGCTTGATCTCTTCTTCTTCATGCCACACGCAGGCCCTGTGTATAGCAACTGCCACTTATCAACACAGCGATAATAAGACTTGTGCTATGTGAGAAACAGGTTTTTCCAAGTGTAATAACAAGAGACAATCTTGAAAATTGTTTCATTGCTGGATCACAGCAAGACAGAGACCTATGACTATTTTCTATAGTTTCTATTTGCCATAGTTTCTCCTAGAAGATCAATGTGTAGGGAACTGGTGTCTGGAACATCAGACCATGTGCTCATGTGCAATTCGGTTTCTTCTCGGTATCTCCAATCAGTCTTGGGTCGGAGCAATTGAGTTTGAGTAAATGACCACAGGGGTGAGTGAGACTGTGAATGTGTGTGTCTTTGTGTCCCGCTCTGTGACTGGTTAGATTTGATGAACTGGTTGAATTTGGCTTTAGCTTTCCATGACTCAGAAATTGAATAAGCAGTAGAATGTGTGTGTGATTTACCTGAGAAGTTCAAAGGATTTCTTAGTTTCACCAAAGCAATGTCATTTTCATGTGTCCTGTGATTGTAGTTTTTGTTGTAGATGATTCTCTCCACAGCAAAGCCTTTATATTGGTCAAGTTTGGCTGAATTGCGGCTTACGATCCCAGCGTAAACCAGCCAGCTAGACACTTGAGGTAACCTGTAGCTGTATCCAGAAAAGATCTTTGATCAAAACAAGTACATTCTACTAAAATGCACATTTCTGAAAATAACAATGATTGATAATGACTAAATATATGTAATCACACCACTGTTATGAAGCAGCATTTCAATGCTACAAATAAGAATTTTAATTTTTAATAAATTTAATAATTTAATTTTCTGTCAACCTGTGTGTACTGTAGTTCCCAAATAAATGTCAAACATAAACTTACTTGTGAACGCAATGAGCTGCTGTAACGATCCAGTGGTTGGTGATGATGGATCCTCCGCATGTGTGGCGGTTACTGTAATAGAGACTCACCTGCCACGGCCATCGGCCCAGAGTGGCCTCCACTCCACCAATAATCCTCGGGAGTTTTGCTCGTGTCCCACATTCTTGCAAAAAAAAAAAAAAAATGAAATGCTCAAATGAAAACATCTGACCCCGAATGACAGGACCATTAGTTAAGACTCACCAAAGCATTTCAGAGCAATAACCTTTCCTGTACTACAACTTCCTCTGTGAAAAGCAAAGAAATTTGAAATAAGAACTGAAATGATTTTAGATCAGATGTGCTCAAAACACATCCTGATGCCATTTAAAAATAGGCTTATAAACAAATACACAAAAAATGTATCTACAACAAGTAACCAGCCTATATCATGCCCAGTTGATCTCAAAAAACAAACTGGTTACTTTTTGTGTTTCAGTGGAAGAAGTTTGAGCGCCTCGGCTCTAAACAGAAGCACCTGAAACTCCACACATTTTCCAAATTGTTTTGGTGTTCCAGAGCGATCTGAACAAATCCGTCCGTGTAGTTTGGCCCGATATCAGTCAGATTAACTCCTTTGTGCTTTGACAATCTGTCAGAGAATGGGATAGAGTAAAACATTTGATTTAAAAATAACATTCTTTTATATCTAAGCATGCACAAAAATTTGAAGAACTTTTGGTTCATTTCCGAAAAGCTTTTTTGGTCATGCCGAGCAGCTCTGCTGAATTATACCAATAAAACAATTTGACACATACATACATTTTCAAAACAGCCAAACCTGAACAAGTCTATAACACAGCAATGAGCAAAACGACCTTGACAAAAAATATTGTGACTAAGCCACTTGCTGTCAATGGCTTAGAGGCGAAAAATCAAAGGCTTCGTGAAGCCAAAGAACCCAGTTCACAGATGCCGGAGCCTCGTCTGGTTCACATCATTTTACATTACAAATGTCAGATTCTGACATAGAACTAAATCTGAGCTCAAAGAGGATTTCAGCACTTTGTCACTCTATGTGTGATCTGACCTACAGAAATCAGCTACAGCTGGTAGTCAAGTGGAAGGCGCTGAGAGCTGGAAGTGTGTGTGTGTGTGTGTGTGTGTGTGTGTGTGGTTGTGGTGGGGGGCTGGCAGAGAGAAGGAGCGAGAGAAAGAGAGAGAGAGAGTGAGAGAGAAAGACGAAAGCGAGAGACAGGAACGAAAGCGACAGAGGGATGAGACAAATATCGAGAGAAAAAGACAGAGGGACGAGACAGACAGAGGGAGACAAAGAATCAAGAGAGGGAGGGAGAGAGAGACTGACACAGAGAGAGAAAAAGAGTGAGAGACAGACAGACAGACAGACAGACAGAAAGAGACAGAAGAACGAGATAGAGAGAGAGAAAGACAGAGACAGACAGAGGGACGAGAGAGATTAAAAGAGATAGGGGGACGAGAGAGAGAGAGAGAGAGAGAGAGAGAGAGAGAGAGAGAGAGAGAGAGAGAGAGAGGGACAGAAAGCAAGAGAGAGAGAAATAAAGAGGTCTGCTCACCTCAGATATCCCAGCTGTCGACACACTAGAGTTCCCAGTGAAGAGTTCCACCTCTCGTAACACACAGGCAGCCATGTCTGTAGTTTCTCCAGCTGGATCTCCAGAAGTGAGTTTTCAGCACTGATTCTGTAAAACACTGAGCCCCATTCAGTCAAAATCCTCTCAGTTGATGCACTGACACACACTTCACATCTGTCGCGGCTTGTGATTTTGCTTCTCGCTGTTCATTTCTTCTGAATTGTTGTGCTGAATTTGTGCAAGTCGTTGACAGCTAAACATATTAAATGGTCTTCTCTACGCGGAAGCTATCTCTTGTAATCAAGTGGAAAACTGAGATTGCTGAGTTCAAACCTTGTTTATTTTTTTGGTTAACTGGTTGTGGTGATAATAATTTTTTGTCATTCCACAGTTTGCTATAGCTAATTGTATGTGTTTCAGCGATAAATTATATCACATGAGGCACGTTTGTAAGGTAAGGTCTGACATTTCTGTATTAACGGATACATAGATTTGTAGAAATATTGAATGCAAGAAGTTTGAATATAAGCTGTGGGTGTAGTGTTGAAAATATTGGCTACACTATTTGATTCCCAAATGAAAGGTGCAACCGGTTGGTTGGTGGATTGGTTTCAGAATTCTCTTAATCTTCAAAACCTCTGTGGATATAAGAAAGGGCATCTGCCTGGTCAATCACAGAACCTGGTCTTCATCCTGGCATTTGTGGCGTGAAATGGGACGGTCAGTGCTGTATCAGCTGAGACCCCATCTTGAACCAGAAGTGTAATTTTTGGTGTTTCCTTTTCTTACTGCTTTACAGCACTTTACACTTACAGCAATTTTACCATTGTGCTACACTCACATACTGTAGCTACCTCACTGCCATACTGCTACTTCGGATTTCATTAGGCGTTTCTACACAATATATTTTCATGCAGGAGAGTTCAAATCTGCCTCTTTCCCTCCTTTCAAAGAACCAGGATTATACATGAATGTCTTCATACACAACAATCATCAGTAAGATTCATTGGTCAGTCTTAGCTCTTGAACTGTGCATCTCCTCCTGTGGACCCAATAGAATCTGGCGTATCACTCCATCACTACTCTAGGTTGTCTGGTCCACCTAGGGCGCTCAGATCATGGTCATTGCAGTGGAGTTTAGCTCTTTCATCAGAAACGTTCTCAGTCAGTTCCCTTTGCATTTGTTCTAAATGTGTCCATCTGTCATCAAACCCTGTCTGGTTTACATAGTTCTGGCTTTTGCCTGCCAGCCCTGCTCTGGCCCTCCTGGTTCGGACTTTATAAATCTCCACAATGTCATAGACTCTGGCTCATAGCCTATTTGAACTTTTATTTTGAAAGCTTCCGGTTTTAGTTTGTTGCCTTCTGGTTTCTTCTCAGTCATTTTCTTAGGTTTTAGCTGTAGATTATTTGTAATCAGGTCATGTATTTAAACACCAGCTCTTCACTCTATTCTCTGCTAGATTGTCTGTGAATCTTGCCTATGATCCAGCCACTTTATT
>MU204338.1:381425-463925 GCA_017309775.1 Paedocypris sp. Pulau Singkep | reverse complement strand
TTTAATGCACAAAACAAAATTTAATCAAATAAATCGGGCACCTTTTCAAAAGTTACATAAAGAACTGGTGCTGAGGTAGACGATACAGTCAGAAGTGAATCACAATGAATGAAAAACCTTTTCCCCACCAGAAGAAAGCGTCACTGTCCCTGCTCAGCTGGCACAGGCGAGTACAACCTGAACAGCTCACTTTATTGCTTCAGTTCCCCACTAAGTTTAAAACAGAATCAGCAGATGGAGAAACAACACGTGGATCTGAAAGGCATGTAATGGTTCGGCGTTGCAGACCGAGCGCAGAATCCAATCAGAAAGCCGATGTTAGTGCGTGTTTGACACCAGACGAACACTCAGCATCCATTAGTACACACGTCTACAGTACACATCCATTTATTTCACAGTGGAACACAAGAACCAAGAACCAGCACAAACGGTCGACTTACTGTAATTGACCCTCACTCGAAGGAACAAATACAAGAACAGGGTCACAAAAACACAACACGTTACCGTAATAAAAGTGCCACCTTTGGCTCTGGCGTGATTTCCACCCAGTTCTTAATCTGTAGACACGGAGCTGAAGGTGACGGAGATGGTGCAGACCTGCTGAAACCCCGCGCTTGTGCTTTACTGTGAAACCTAGAGCGAGTAGAGGTAGTCCTGCAGAGAAATCTCTCACTACAACACGGAAAACATCTCCATGAAATACTGAAAGTTATAGTAGTTAAAAGAACGTGTTGAGCCACTTAACGACGAGGAAACAAGCGTCAGAAGAAACATGTGAGGCCACAAACCAGGCAAAACATACTTATATTTAACCTGAACTTAATCGCTTATCAATTCACAAGCTGAGTTAGTCTGGTCACTACTACTCGTACAGTCCTTATTTCTGTATGTGGTGAAGGGAATCTATGATAAAACTCTCTGATAAACCGAACAAAGAGCAGAGCCTGGGAAACAAGGTCCCTGAACATCCACAATAGATGCTTGGCAGCAGAATTTAGATTTATTTAAGCACTTTAAATCTTCTGAAAGGACCAGGTACTGTTCAGTACCTTACATTTTAGAACTAAAAGTCCCCTTAATGAATCTTACAAATGCGTCTCCCAAAATACGCACAATTGTACGTGCTCAGGTTTATTTCACATACAAGGTATAGAAAAGAGGGCGGGGCGATTGGACGTGAGGGCGGGACGACTGAGGTTTTTGATTCAACATTGATTTATAAAAACATTAAAAGTACTTTGTCAATATTTTTGGTCACATTTTTTTACATTTCCAACATTTTCTACTCTACATATTAGTGCGTTTACTCCATCCTGCAGGCGGTTGTGTAAGTCAGCACTCTTTGAAACCAGAAAGTGGACAAATGGTGTGTAGCCTTGGGTTTCAAAACCAATGACACCGACAAAGGGAAACACACATTTTTCAATACGGATCCGAAACGCAAGTTAGCAGCAAACTCGTGGACTCACATCTCTGAATGTGGAGCTGCTGGCATGAAGGAAAACCCCTGGAGCTCACAGTGCTGGGCAGTGGGATGACGCCAGTAGACAAATCGCATTTCACATACATTTGCAAGTACAGTAACATCGAAGAATGTGCACAAACATGTCAAAATGACCTCACAGTTGTCAGTCTTGCCCGGCCGTCCTGTGCTCTCAGACGTAGCAGAGGTAGAGATAGGTCTTCTCGATCCTCCAGTCTGGAGGGATGTCCTCAGGCTTGTGTGTCTTCATGTGCTTCTGCATGGCCGAGAGGCTGGGGCAGTACTCCTGGCACACGGTGCACTGGTAGGGCGAAGCTCCGTTGTGTGTGCGCAGGTGCTTGATCATGGCCGAGTAGTCGCGTGAACGCTGGTGGCACAGCTTGCATTCGAATGGCTTCTCGCCTGTGGGGAATCAGTGCAGAATACATCAGTCGCGCAAGAGTAAAAACCATCTTTACAGTAAGCATACAATGGATTCAAAGAAACTCAAGTGCTTAAGAGTGAAGTGCTCTTAAGCAGTTGAGTGCTGCACATTTTTGTTCGATTTATTTTTTTCTCTTCAGATTTCTGTTGCCTTTTAGATTTTTCCGCGTGGACTTTTGGCACCAGTTTCACACAAAATACCTTTGCACGGACCATCATTTCCCCGTCCGTGCAATCCTTGAGGGAGCGTTACAAAAGAGATGAATAAAACAAAAAACAAACAAGGATTCGGCAACGAAGCTACATGCTCGTCTGTTCTCACGTCTAGCGCCAGACAGACCACGTGATCACGTTACTGCGGCCACAATATCTTCAAGGCATATCACAACGTTACTGTATGTGTACAGTAATCCCTCGTCCCAAGCCCGACCGCGACAGGTGAAAATCCACGAAGTAGAGTCACAACATTTACGTATTTATTTAACACTTAATCAGACTTTTAAAACACTTTACACTACTTGCGTATTATTCTTTATTAAAGTAATAATAACAAACATCTCTCAACTGTACGCGTCGTCGAAAATGTAAATATTAATTTTCAAAGTGTTTGAATGGGGGGATATGAGGCGCGAGCGCTGGGGCTCGTGCGGTGGTCGCGGGGGACGGCCGGAACGGTAATGTGCCCTGTAGCCGTAGTGACGTGATGACGTTGATGGGTGACGTTAGACCGAATCCGAAAGGACGAGAATGTAGCTCCGACGCCGTTTGGTTTAATCTCTTTGGTTTGCTTTTGTATTATTTAAATGTTTTGTAATGCTCTCCACCGGGTTGCCCGGACGGGAAATAACACTCCCTATTAAAGGTTTTGGTGATCTTCCCATCCTCTGCCTTTTTATTGTTGGCGAGACAGCCGTGGCCGGGCCGACGTGTTACATCGGGAAAAAATGAATCCGCAAATATACGTAATAAAGAAAAAAAACATGCAGTGAAAAAGTGAAAGTCGAACCGCGAAGTAGCGAGGGAGTACTGTATATTGTAAAATAAATATAATGCTTAACATTTGTGCCTGTGTATTGTATGTACATACTGTTGATATCTGTACCTTATTGTAAAGGGTTTATTGTAAGGGTGGTTTGTTAACAGTGTTACGCTGCTGAAGACACAGATGATGGCGAGGATCCAAACACAGGGTTTTTAATGACAAACCAAAAGAACCAGATGAAGAAGAATAAGAACTCAACTAGAACTACAAACATAAACATGAGCCAGGCTGACGTGGCTCCACTCAAGACTCATAATCAAGTTTGATCGGCAGTTCATGCTCCCTCCGCGATCCCTTAAGAATCCGTCGGTGATGAGGCACACCTGTCGCGGAGGGAGAAGAGCTGCAGGTGACAGATTGTCCCTGCTAGTTCTCCAGGGCCGCCACCAGGGGGAGATAAACCCCAGGATCGTGACAAACAGTACTATGTAAAGGGTTTTAAAATCTGAATACATGTTAAATAATTACGCAAATATGGTGTCCCAACTTCGCGTATCGTGGCCGGGTTTGGAATTTATCTACTGCAATAAACAAGAATTCACTGTATTTCGATGTGTAGAGACAAAATGTCTACTATTATTCTGAAGAAGTCTGCCAGCTAAACAATTTAGCAAAATTGTGCAAGAATAACACTTTATTTACAGTTTATTGAAAATGAATATCAGAGTAAGGGTCTATAGTCAAAACGCAAAAATCTGAATCACACAAAAAAAACTCAAACAGAAACAAAACTCAATGACAAAAACTGAAACTGAAAAACAAAATTGATGACTGAAAAAAAAACACAATGAGGAATTTACATTTTGTTGCTTCTAGCACTAATCTGATCTAGATTTTCATTGGTTGATCTTTAAAAGACACAAAAAGGAACACAGCTTTCCACATACAAGCCGTCGTTTCTGTTCTGCTCAGCTGCCTCCTGCTGGCCAGGACAAGAAACAGCAGTTCTGCAGGCCGCACGCAGTAAAGCAAACATGGTATTGATCGGCCAATGACAGCGAGTGTAAATGTCAGTGATTCTCTGGCTGGCAGGGAGGAAGGCTAGTGGCCTTTCAGTGGAGGCATTCTGCTCTTGTTATCATCACCCGGCCACAGCCACGCTCCACACAAAGACAGCAATTATCTGACAGGACTCTTGATGGGTTTGCCTTAACAGCCGCCTTATTGAGGGCCAGAGAGCAACAGCAATCAGCCTGTAATTCTAGCTAAGGCGAAAGATTTGATATGCCACCCTGGTGAGACCTTGACAGAACAAAATGGATACAGGGAATTTAATCTACCGTGAACCTGAAAATGTCAAGATGGAATTCCGAAGCAAAAAAAACTGGGTTCATAAAAAATCCCAACCCGTCTTTCATTTCACAACACTGTTGCCATGACACATCTGTCCAATCAGTTGAATTTGGTTAGCGTTCATGGCTGCTGTTGATTTAAAGCAGGGGTGTCAAACTCATTTTCACCAAGGGCCACATCAGAAACTGACTGTCCTCAAAGAGCCGGATGTAACTTATAAATGTAACTACATGTAATCAAATGTAATGTAAAATAAATGTAACTACTCTTTAATGTTAAGCCACTGTGAGACACCTGGCCATCCTGCAGCATCCACGATCACTGTCCCTGGTCCTGAAATGGGCTGGTGTCTCACACAACTCATTATTTATCATAATTTAATCAAGTGACAATTGCAGTTGGATAGAAAACCTTTGTTTGCTTTGTTGCTCTAACATAAATCTTTTTAAATTTTGTCAGCTTAAGAAAACACACATAACTCCATGAATGAAGGATCAAACTGTCCAAGTGAATGAAGAAAAATAACATAAAACTGTGGAAACATTGCCACGGCTACAGCAGTCGTTGTGGGAAAGGCATTGTGGGAAATTTAGCTTTTGGTCACTGCACACTCTTAATTTATTTTTTGGTATTAATTTTTAGACACTCAAAACTTTTAAGCTCTCGCGGGCCACATAAAATGACATGGCGGCCACATCTGGCCCCCGGGCCTTGAGTTTGACACGTGATTTAAAGTGATAGTGAGAGAAGCGGCATCTGACCTGTGTGGACACGGTAGTGCGTCTCCAGCTGATGCTTCAAGCTGAATTTCTTCCCGCAGCCGTTGCATTCATAAGGCTTCTCTCCCGTGTGGATGCGCTTGTGGCCCTTCAGCGTGCTCTCGTCACGGAAGCAGCTTCCACAGAACTCGCACTCATATGGGTGGTCACCTGTCGATCAAACGCAAATTTCACATGTCATCAGATCAAGGGAAATCATCGAAAAATTTGAGGTTTTATCGTGATACTTGTCATCCAGCACTGCTATAGTCTCTTTTGATTCACATATTTTACACACAGAAGTCGCGTATATTCGTTAATTTTGGCTTTAACCTTATCAGCGCTGACCTGTGCTCTTCATTATCTCTCAGGCCGAGTGCAAGCCGTGGCCAGGAATACATTGCATCTCATGTTATGTTCCGTCATGCTCTGACATAAACCCACTCTTTAAATCAGACCAAGCACATTTCCGTGGCTCTCCGCTGGCATTTCAAAAGCACTTCTTACAGACGTCCCTAGTGAGCAGATGATAGATAGAGTTGCAGTCTTTACGCATCTGTATCAACTTATCCCATGCACCTTCTGAAAGCCTTCCAGCCTGTCTGTCATTAAAGTTAATTGCCCAGAGGCGGGCAGCAGGCGGGCCAGACTGGCAACCGCACAGGCATGCTAATGCGCTAAAGCCGTCTCCGCTGCGCACAGTCTGAACACGTCCGCTGCACTGACTGCAACCAACCCAACACTGGAGTTAAAGAGCTACAGGTTGCCTGATGTGTGTTTAGGGGGCAGGGAAGTTTAAAACACACGCGTTTATGACATCAGGCTGATTTTACACAGTAGCCATTTATAAATTAAATGGAATTTACGTTAATACTAGTAGAGGTGAAAAAACTGAGCTGAAGAGAAAAGCCAAACGACCTGTGGAGATGCTCTGCACCATCAAACGCAGCTGTGAACACAGACAGCCGTCGCTGTCTGCAAATGGCCTGGCAGGGAAATGGAGAGCGAACAGGAATGGCATATTAATGAGAACAGACTACATGTTCAGAATAAAGAGAGATGCAATTGCATTCAGCACACCCATTGTTGAAATGGCTCTTTCCGTCTCAGAACAAAGCAAATAAAACCATACCAGAACGTTTAACCCAAACTGTCAGTGAAAAAGGCTAAACAGTTTTATGGTTGTGATTATAACAGTAGCTGTCAAGACTAGTCCATTTTTTAAGCTGGGGTAATCAGCAACAATGTTAATATTTTTACATTTAAAGTGATTTATATTGAAGCCATGTTTTATTTTTTTCATATCTGACCCATTAGTGATATATTCTTAATCTAGTTGGGGTTTTTGTTATTTCCCCTAGATAGATTCACTTTGGGCTTCTCTTGCCTCTTCAAATAACGACATCTAGCAACTTAGTGTTGTTGTGAGTGACCCATCATTTTTCATGAGTGGCCACCCCACATTTGTGGGACGTCTTTGACAATCAAAGCAGAAACAAAAAAAACAAAGAGTGTAGTTACGTTCAAGTGTTCCAGGAGGTGACGGAACACTTGACTGGGCTGGCTGATGACAATATTCCCAAAGATTCAAGAACTAGATCCAATCTATTTAGACCCGGGATGGGGACTTATGATGCTTGACTATTTGCGCAATTATAAGCACCTTTTTTTTTTTATTTCGACGTTCTAAAACTTGGGGGTTGCTTATAATCTTTTTAAGAATGCGCGTAAATATAAGCACCCATTTATCTTAATTTCAATTCAGGAGCAATCACAAATAAACTGAAACATGTTGTCTTTATGCAGAGGTGCGCGTGAGCGTCTTTAAAAAATGGTTTGAGAGGCTGACGTGCATAAAAGCTTTTTAGGCTCAATAACAGAAATAAAAAAACACTTGTCACAGGGAAAAAAATTACACTGGAAGAAGTAAGATTAAACTAAATACAATGATTAATATTTGAACACACATACCATATTGCATCTGGTAAATCCGTGCTAACGGCTAGTGAGTCTATAAGCATCAGAGCAGAAAGAAAACTGCTCAAAACGAACAACACTGATCTCTAAAAATGTGTATTTTTAAAGGGAAAATTAACTTATCCCGAAATGTAAAAATTTTAGTTTTAAACACTATTAAAATTGTATAAATAAACCTAATTTACATGTTATAGAATATTATGTTGAACATTTCAACTTGAAAATCTTTAGAATTTTCAATGTCATATAGCATCTTTAAGTTGGTCTGGTACTGAGAAAAGTGCTAAATAAATAAACTTGAACTTGATTCTTTTCAAGAGTTCCTTTGAACAAGCTCCTTAAAGGTGAACATCTAATAAAGGTGTCTTCCCTTAACTGCAAGTGAATTTAAATGATGGAGTGACAGGCATGTTCTCGTTTCTAGTCACACAGTTCAGGCTGACTCTAATTACTGGTAAAAATGTGTTTTTTGTGTGTTTTCTGATGCAGAAGATCTGCGCCCTCTGTCTTCATTAGTTCACACAAAAAGTGCTGAGTGATACCGATTCACTATTAGAACCATCATTAGGACATCCCTAGTTTTAGACCATCAAACATCACGAATGCAAGATGTCTCACCTGTGTGTGAACGGAGATGCCTTTTGAGAGCAGTGTGACTCGGGAATGTGCGTTCACACTCGCTACAGATGTAGCTGTGCATGCCGGCGTGAATCTCCATGTGCTGCTGCAAAGCTTTCTGGGTCTGGAAACGCTTCCCACACAGGAGACAGAACACGGCCATGTCTGAGCCTGATGAAGTGACAGAAATAATACAGCTTATATAAATGTAACTACATGTAATCAAATGAGACACCTGGCCGTCCTGCAGCATCCACGATCACTGTCCCTGGTCCTGAAATGGACAGGTGTCTCACACAACTCATTATTTATCATAACTTAATCAAGTGACAATTGCAGTTGCGTAGAAAACCTTTGTTTGCTTGTTGCTCTAACATAAATCTTTTTACATTTCGTCAGCTTAAGAAAACTCACATAACTCCATTAATGAAGCATCAAACTGTCCAAGTGAATGAAAAAAAATAACATAAAACTGTGGAAACACTGCCTACAGCAGTCATTGTGGGAAAGGCATTGTGGGAAATTGTGGGAGCCTGATGAAGGGACAGAAATAATACAGCTTGACTTAACGTCCTGAATCAGTTGAAGAACAACAATCAGATTACTCCCAAAACAGAATAAGATTGACGACTTTCAAATGCATTTTTACTGGACTGGATTGAAGTGTTGATACAACAGGAACAAATGCACTGAAGCTGAGTTACCTCAATGCTTAAGGCTCATGGCATCAGATTGCATCATACGTACTTTGTGTGTACTCCTAAAAGCAGGTTACGTGGCATTGCCAGATAAGTTTGAGAGTAAGTGGAAAACTTTGTCTATCGATTCCAAAAACAATGGTAAGTAATAGCAACTAAGTCTGAAAAGAGCACGGCGTATCCTTCTGATGACAACTGGACAAGTGGACGAGGGGACACAGACTATACTAGGTTTCTCCTCTTTGGAGAAAGTTACCAAGCCATGTAGCGATGTTTTATCATACTGAGATGAATATTTAGCGTTTAGAGGCGAGGGTAGTAAAAAGCTTAAAAAAACTGAAGACACGCTTATAGTTAACTGTCTTTTTGGTTATTTATATCTTTCATCGTGTTCCTGTTTTAATAAAATGTTTATGAATGATTTCTCAGTTTGGTCTTGTACTTTACTGAAACGCTTAATGATTTTTTATCAGTAAAAAGTGTTATACTGTAAAGGTAAAAAGTGATATTATAAAACAATTGGTATTTTTTGAATGTCATTTTTATTTGTACTATTTTATTTTGAACCTAAAAAAAACGTGTCTGGGTTTACCACAGAATTATTTTTTTTACATTCTAAGGTGAAAAAGCAACTGGTTCATACAAACTTTTGCACAGTTCTCTGCGTGTGAAAAAAAAAAGTGTGCTACCCTCAGACACACACACACATGTTATGGTGATGTTTGTTATTTATTTGTTTGGATTTGTTGTTGCTGTTGTGACGTGAAATTTCCCCGCTGTGGGACTAATAAAGGATTTTTCAATTCAATTCAATTGAACACACACACACACACACACACACACACACACACACACACACAGAAAGGTTTAAAGTTTCACACATAAAAAAAGAAAGTTTTTTTCTGAAAACTTTTTTCTCTGAATGCGAGTTAAAAAGTCAGAAATGCAAGTTATAGTCAGAATTCTAATTTCAACTCATCCTTCTGTAAAAACATTCTTTTTTAACAGCTGTAAAACCCCTTTTTTTGCAGCATTCACATTCAACCCAATCGGAGGTTGAATAAACTACCAATTTGGTACCGACATACTGGTACAGTGCGCTTTGAGACAGTTAAAACTGTGAAAAGCGCCCTACAAATACTCATTATTATTATATTATTATACTCAGGATAAGCAATTTTAGGTTTAATTCAGATATGTTAAACCTGCTTTGTGGAAAAGACCCCTGATAAACAAATGTGAAAACGTCGACACGTTAAAAGACCTCATGCATTCTGAGCTACTTTGAGTTAGAAAGCCGGCCAACTTCACTTACTCATGATAGCAATCTTAGGATGGTTAGTGTTTAGGTGAAATGCTGCAAAATTCGGATCTCATTCATTTTCAACACCTTAACAAAACCAAGTGAGAAAGTCCATAAGATCCGTAATGGAAGGAGAGAAAAGCAGCTGAAACGCATCAAGATTCCGTAATTTTCTTTTCTCCACAACATAGAAGCAGCCCTTTCAGTATCTATGAGGAATCAATAATGTATCTTTCAAGTAAAGCTGCTTCTAATTTAAAATCTTTGTGGAAGCCCAGTTGTAGGTTGATGAACAGCAGGCCGAGATTGACTTCTCACTCAATCAATCAGCGTTTACGACGGAGCTCAGAGAAGAAACATAGAGCAGAGCTGCTGGAGACACCTTCAGACAGACCGTCTGTAATGCTAATTCTTTGGAAATGAACTCCGACATTTTGAACTTCTCCTTTACCATTTCTTTTCTCTGCCAGTTTAAAAGCTGACAATGATCCACACTCTGAGGGAAAAAAAGACATTGAGGATGTGGATGATACAGTATAGTCCAGTGTAGAAACCTTGTGTAGTTTTCAAGACGTCAGGTCATAATGTATTTCAGCTATATACTACTCAACTAATTTATTCATCATCGTAATGTTTCCCATTGCGAGACACACAACCCCAATTTGGTGCTCAACCAATCACAGAGCAGGACATACATACACAGACATTCACACCTTTGGGAAAACTCAATTTCTCCTGAACGCATGTTTTTTGATTGTAAGAAGAATCCAAAGCATTACATTACGATGCACTTGAGATTTTGTAGTATAGGGCATTATCAATGAGAGAGAATGATTTATGTTCAGCCCCGTTTAAGTTACAACTCCCCAATCACCCTTTTTTATCTGTTTATCCCCCAGTCCACTTCATTCTTTCTCTCTTTCTCCCAGCAGAGGTGGTTCTGCGTGTCAGAGATGTTCTTCTCCTTGACAGCTGTTTCACACCTCTGAGCAGACATTCTCACATACTGTACATCACTGACATTTTTAGGATTTTACTCTGAAGTCTACAGTCTACAGCCTTCTCAACGGTTAAAAAAGCACTAAAAACTGAGCTCTTTCACCAGCACCTTAACATTGATAAACAAAAAAAAAAATTGTCTTTTGTTCACTGACTGTCATGCTGTTCTGTCTAGTAAGTTTTTTTATATAGCATGTGTAGACATCTGCCTATTTTAGACAAATTGCTTCACTTGCTCCTCTTTTTGTAAGTCGCCTTGGATAAAAGCGTCTGACAAAAGACTGTAAAGTAAAAAGTAAAGTACTCAACAAAAAAGGTGAGTGTAATCAAACAACAACAGCAGCTACACACACTTCACTGAAATAAACATTATTACATTCCTGCTTCATTTGCTGGGGCTTAGATAAAATAAACTAATAATACTGTATTATTAATAGGATTTTCATTTATGACTATAGTGTTAAGATTCTTACACACATTTACTCATTAGTCATAAATACTGATGCAAAAATCATAGACAGACCATGCAGAGCGCCACATCTGAAGCAGATGTGAGGAACAGCTTCCTCCATCTGAAGAGTCACTCACAGCACACAGAGGTTCTTACAAACCCCGTTTAATCAGACACGAGGAGCATTAGTACTCACGAGACAGTGTGCCGCCTCATTGGCATTCGAGAGCGTTAGAGAGCTGAATTTAAACCGCCGCCTGATGAGGACTACAAAATCAAACCATTTGTTTCCACTGTTGTGGAGCTGCAGGAGAGGCAATTAAAGCGGAATTAGTGCAGGGAGACCAGAACCAGACAATTCTCACACAGGGAAGCTGTCGGGCCGGAGCTGGTGGGTTCAGATATTGGCTCAGTCAACCACAAATGTCTGTCCTTATCGTAATATACCACAAATACAAACGCGCGATCAGAAAAAAAACAACAAGCGGGTGATCATCATGACGCGGGATCGTAGCAGTACAGTAACTTGTGTGTGTTTGTCATTCCACATCGATCGTCTCCTTGTTAGCCGCTCTTAAAGCCGCTCGACCGGAAAGGTAAATAAACAGATTTTTATTCTTTTACTTTAGTACCACAGTCCTAATTTTGAAAAAAAAAAAATATATATATATTTTTCAATAACTGTTCTGTAACACGTTTTTAATACAGTTATTATGACTTTTTATCAATTACATCAAAATTTGTCTGAATTTATGGGGGCTTGGAACAGATTAGGGAATTTTAGGGTATGTTAATTGCATCCCCTATTCATGTAAATTTCGACTTATGAAACTTGGCGTGAATAAATTTTCTTGGGTATAAAGTATACATCTTAATACCAGCCATTTTATTTCTTTATCAAACACGTCTGTGTGACCTCAACAAAAACTGAGGAGCTTCAGAGGAAACACATGTCTGCTTTAGACTGACCAGAGAGAAGACACGAGGACGTGAGCGGTGGTCCTACAGTGGTCCCACGGCAGCTCTTTGGCTTAATCTCTAAAATAACGTTTGTATTCCGCACTAAAGACAGAGTTTCTTTATCTTGTAGAAACTGCTGACAGGAGCAGAAAGCCGGCGTGACTCTGCACTGGAATGCATTCAACTTTCTGCTACATAATTTATTCTTCTGGCCATCTGGACAGTGAGGGACAATCGAGCTTAAAGTATGAATGAGCTGGTCTTTTGTTGGCCGAGCGTATGTCCAGCTCTTACTGGAGTAATCTGTGACTCTCAGGCTTTTAAACACATGGAGCTCCTCAGACAAAAGGCCCTCGCCGTTCCCTCATTAAGACATGACCACAGGGTTCGGGGCTTTTCATCTTCCTGTCAAAGGTTCACGGTTAATCTTTAAAGACTTCACACACCATCACCGGGCCATTGATAAAAACATGGTGGAAGCGGATGTAGACTGCAGATGAATCTTCTGCTTATTTCCAATTATTAAGAAAAATTAAAGACAGAAAGGGAAGAGAAAAAAGAAGAGAATGAGAAAAGATTGAGAGGGAGAAGAGACATAGAGAGTAAGAGAAGAGGAGAAAAAGTGAAGAAGAGGGGAAGAAAGAAAGAAAATGATGAAGATGATGAAAAAGAAGAAAAGCGTGAAGTGGGAAGAGCTCCGGCCTTCACTAGACTTACTGAAAAAACGGAAAGTTGCAGATTGTTGTAAGTTGGCCTTTTCATTTTATTGACTACTTTATTTATTCATGCATCCATTTTCTTCCGCTTATGCAGGGTCAAATATTTCTTCACATTATTTTAGTTTTTCTTCAAAAGAAATTCTAGAAAGGACGTCTTTTTTTCGTCTCTGGCACGGTTTGTGCCAGTGCAGGCCAGCAGGGGGCGCACTCGGTCACAGAAGACCGGAGAGTTTCCTCAGATGACCCCAAGCAGCTCTGACTCACACGTCTTTCTCAGTCTCAAAAGCAAGTCTTTCAGATTCCACCAATCACAATCATTCTTGATATTTTGCAGCATCTAATGGAAAGGATAGAGAAGAGCGGAAAAAGTGGCCTAGAAGAACTACACATGGAGTTTATTTTGTGGATTTACTGTCTGACCAGTGTGATAAACAAACAAACACACACACACACACACACACACACACACACACACACACACACACACACACACACACACACACACACGTACACAGGACGCAGGTGTAGAACCTGCCGGTCCAGTATTCAAACCTGTACCCTGAACTCAACTACTATATTAGTAACCATTAGGCCATAACTGCCCAAAGAATTTGGCTAAAATTGAACTTAGATAAGAAACAAGTCGATTTATTAGGTTCTAAATAGTTTTACTTTTATCAGTCTATAAATCAATACCTCAGATGTACTGACCCAACATACAGTTACTCACTCGTTCTGTGAGTAGCCAAATTAAGCTGTTTTTTGAGGTTTGACTGAGAGCTTTTCAGACAAGAAGAAAAGTAATTCCTAATTGACATGCAGCCTCCCCCATTTTCCCAGGCTGGAGGGAAGCGCTGCACAATGGGGAGAGGCGCAGCCTTTCACGCCGGTCAGTTGACCCCGTGACACCTACATCTGAATACAAACCGCAGTCTTAATCCCATTCCCACAGTACAGAAGCAGAGCGCGGCTCCGGAATCGCCAGCACGTTAGAAGACGTGAGTCTGTGCTGCTGGAGAAAGATTCAAACTTCTCCTGTTGACTCCTGTTGAAATATATCATGTACATACATATACGTATACACACACACACACACACACACACACACACACACACACACATTCTAGCATTACAGATAATGTTCCTTTGTCACATTAACAGTTCTACAAGAGGACAACCCAAGCGTGGGGCCGTGAGGGAAACATCTTCTCAGTGCGGCGTATTAAAGGTCACAGGAGGAAGATGTAAACATGACAGTTACGCAAACAGACTAGACAAATAGCTAATCTCTGAGTCGCCATTCTGGAGAAATTCACAACAGGGTAGATTCTTTTGCATCTAGATTAAACACATTAAAATACAGTATAACGCATAAGCACATTCCGTCCTGCAGAAGGTGAATAAATATGCAGTCGAATGTTTGAAATAATCCCAGCATTCAATCTTGACAAACAGAATAATCTACCGAAATTACAATTGAATTGCATTTCACTTTTATCCTAAACAAGTTCACTGGAATTATTTTACATCTTTACATGTAAAATATGTTGTTTACAGTTTCTTTGTTGATCTTTATCAACTTTTTTATGTAGAGGGTATGTCATTGGTATGTCACTGAAAGATAAAAAAAAAAAAACAGATTTTTATTCTTTAGCTTTAGTACCACAGTACTAATTTTCTATTTCTATTTTTTATATATATGCTATGGAACGTGATTTTATTACAGTTATACAATTTTTTTATCAAATAAATAAAAAATTGCCTGAATTTATGGGGGATTAGGATAAAGGTATTTACATGTTAATTGCATCCCGATTTAAGTAATGTACAGTATAACGATAAAAAGGTATGTAAAGATATAAAATAATTGCAGTGAAGTTGCTTAGGATAAAAGTGCAACGCGATTTAATTGGACATGGCTCAGACATGTCTCAGACCAGCTACAGACCCACCTCAGACCAGCCTGAGACCCGCATCAGACACGTCTGAGACTTCGTAGGGAGACCCGGAATCAGGAAACTACAGCGAGGTCAATACTTCAGTCAAGAGACTAGACCACTAGAACCGCCCTGAATGATTTGGTGTTGTTTGATGTTTAATTATCAGCCAATCAGAGTTGCTTCATATGTGTTCTCATGGCATCTAGAAATAGACAGACTCAAATTTAAAGTGTTTTGGGTTCAAATTTCAAAAGAACTTTAACTATAATAATCACAGACTCGATACAAATAATCGATCCCTGAATGAAACTATCACCTTCTAAGTCAGGGGTGGCCAACCAGTCATAAACTAAGAGCCACTTTTTTTCTGTGTTATAGCTGCAAAAAGCCACATCATACACATGGGCACAGATAAACATCATCCCATTCCTTAATCTTGTAGGCACTCACGCACACGCACACACAGACCTCTGCTTAGCCAGATTAAATGAAAATAACCACACCCACATGATAATACTAGTTATTTTTCAACAGTTAACATCGTGTGCAGATTTGACTCATGTCATGAGAAAGCTCCAGAAGAGCCGCATGAAACTAGTTAAAGAGCCGCATGAGGCTAAAGAGACACGGGTTGGCCACCCCTGCTCTAAGTTCTTTCGTCAGCACCTTAACACTGAAGAATAAAAAAAATGTGTGTTAACTGACTGTCATGCTCTTCTGTCTAGTGTTGGTGATGACTCCACTTGTTGTTGTTGCGGAGAGGAGCAGAACTGTTTTATATAAGTTACTATGTGATACATGTGCCTCTCCAAACACAACATAACATGCAACAGACGCAAAATGAAAGATCCTTGAGGACTACTTGCTCTTCTTTTTGTATGTCACTTCGGATAAAAACATCTGCCAAATGACAGTATAGTAAAGCAAAGTAATCGGACGCAACGCATTGATGATTCACACTGCCTGCGCTCTGAAGCTCCGCAGGGTCGAATGTGAACTTAAAACACTTGCCCGCCATGTTGAGCGGTTCAGAATCTGAAGCTCTGATTCTTTAGAAGTGAAAAAACTATGAAGCACTGTGAGCCAAAGCTTCGACATGACTAGCGGAAAACGTACTCGGCAACTTGACATGAAAATGACGAGGATAGTTACAACAGCGATGTGTCATTTCACTTTCAGTGCGATTAATCACTAGTAATCATCAAGTATTTCTACCTATTGCCAAATACATTATTGTGAAATCTGCTTTCACTTTCACGTTAAAATAGTTGAATAGTTTTATCTTGTCAAAAGACAATTGAGTACGATATATTATAGAAATTGCTGGTTTATTGATAGATTTTTTAATCTGAGAGGCTTTGGAAATCATTTAAAAAGTGACAAAAATACATGATTGTACACGTTTGTAGCCGGAGACGCTGGCTGTTGCTCTCCACTCACTTTCACATAAATTTAACCAGATTACACTGGCACCAGTTAGTTCCTTTAGCTTTGCCAGAGTTCTGTTTCCTAGCCAGAGTCATAATACCGATGAACAATAGATAAACACACACAACACTGCTTACACCATTGTAGCCTAAACCATACGCTTGTGTTGAGCAGTAAAAAAACTCCAGTTGATTCCAGAAACACCGGTAAAATAATCACTCAATTACTGTATATGCAGTTGAAGGTGTATGCTTAATCACAACTGTAAATGTGATTAATCAGATTATGAATCAACACACCGTTTAAAATCTGTTGCTTGAGTTCATTGCAATCTTAAATCTTAAAAAAGTGCAATCTTAAACTGTTCTCCTGAATGTGAGGCAGATGCTTGGGCCGCTGGACCTGAGGTGACCTCTGCTCGGATGCAAAGTGAGAGGCAGACGCTCAATCAGGCAGAGTAAGGAGCGCTCGCATTAATAATTAACAGGACAAGAGATCCATTGCTCTTGTTTAACCACTGTTTATTCTGCGGGTCACGGCGTGTTCTCGCTCCGCTGTAAATCTGAGTCGCCCGGTGTGAGAGTGTCAGGGAATCAGACGTCATCACACAGATCCACTGACCACCAGCGTTTAAAGGCAGAACACAGATCAGATCAGACCTCTCGCCCCTGTGAGGAGAAAGCATGTGTTGGAGACGCGGCGCTGTATTTTCGGAGAGTGAAGTAGGTCAGCGCTCTGGAGTAAACAGCAGCACATGATGTTGTTTGTCTCTCTTTCTGTCCTGGCACCGAACGCCACCAGCTTCACCCAACACCATTCACCAGCTCAAACCTCAATCTCACACATTATTCATTAGCCTGTAATGACACTTCTCGTTCCTTCAGAATTTCATGAGAATCTGGGTGTCAAAAGAATCAGAATTAAGCCAAACTGACCAAGTTGCTAATTAACCTGCTGTTTGACGTCATTCTTACGAGAGGGAGAAGCAACCTGAAGAAGACGACAATACACACATGCCGGATTTCTCCTTATAAACACAAATATATAATTCCCCCTAACATGTGGCTGTACCTGATCAGGAGCTTTGTTTTTTTTTTGGTTAAAGTTTTTGCACATATCATGTCCTTGTTCTAATAATTGCAATTTTATCGATCCCTCAGTGAGGAAATGTGACTCTGTATTTGAACCCATTGAAACAGTGAACACAGACAGGCTCGGAGCAGTGGGCAGCTTCAAGGTGTAGCGCCGGGAGCGCTTGTGAGTCGTAGAAACAGCCAGAGTGGATTTAAACAGAAACCTTTTGGACACAAAGTCTAACTTCTGACCACTGTACCACAACTGCCCACAAGTTCTCCCGCTTTCTCGTTACATTGGTAGTTCCTTAATTCCAGTGAAAAGTGAAAGTGTCAATATGGCCACTAGGAACCCAATCAAAATTGTGCTCTGCCATTAACCCATCCTGTAGAGTGCACATACACACAGTGACCACACACAAACCGGGAGCAGAGGGCAGTCATGTGGGTCAGTGTTTTGCCCAAGGACACTCAGTTATGGAACCAGCCATAGAGGGATTCGTATTTAGCGTATTTAGTCGAAACTTCTGTGTGTGTGTGGTAGTGATACGTGCTGTACGTTAGTGATGCTTGGTTCCTGAGTCTTGAGATTTCTACCGTGTTTTCGTCCCTGAGTTAGTCCTGCAGAGTATTATTTGTTAAGCCAGTCGCTCCAGTGTTTCTCTATTAAATTCTATGAGCATTATATGTTTAACTTGTCTATTTTTTCTTGTTATCTGCAATATCTTACTACTATTTATATACAGAGTGCCGTTCTTGGCATAATATCTTAAGCTACTATTTATTGTTAGTCACTTTCTACTTATTTGTATTATACGGAAAATTTCATGCTGATATTTTTTGTTGTTGTTTCCTTTATTATTATATTTATCTTTTGTGTGAGCAACTGTAATCGAGAAAAAAAAGCAATTTCCCCCCGGGGATGAATAAAGTTTTTTTAATTGAATTGAATTGAATTAAATCACTGTTTTGAGTTTGCACCTGCAACACTTTTCCGCAGCACTTTTGTTTTGCAGTTGTTGTTTTTTTTGTGCCAAATGTGTCTTCTCAACACACAAATGTGTCTTTTCTCAACCAGCATAGCTTGGGTTGTGTTGTACAGACCAGCTCCCAACTCGACTGTGAGAATAGAATCATGTTAAAATGTTATATTATGCAATTAGAGTCTTGCTGCGCTAACACCAATAACAGCCCACCGGTATTATTATGTCAGAAAGTAACAAGTGTTACAACAATTACAGCCTGGTTTCTGCCAGAGCAAAAAGCCGATGACCTAAAGAGAACAACGCTGAAAATCTGAACCGAAATTTCCTGTCACTCAGAGTCAAATCAGCAGCTTAGAAAACGACTTGATGACTTTCGAGAAAACTTTTTCGGAGGTTTTTACACCAAGCTTCTCTCGCACTTAGGCTACAGCAACGTTATGATGGAGCTCCTCAAGCTCCAGGCGTGGTGTTCTGCACATCTCAGCCGTGTGAACAGTGGACACCAGTGATGTGTGAGCTTCACTTGTACTGACACGAAGAGCGAGATGTTTAAAACACTGGCATCGCTAGCACCAGCCCACAGTCGGTGGACATTAAGTATTAATACAGTGTGTGCCACAGCGAGTTACAGTTACATGCCAGCGTTTTACTGCAGGTTATCGTCTTTCTACCTGCGGAAAACACAGGCGAGAGATGTCGCACCAGCGTCACGCTTTTCTTTACAGAGCTGAGATATTTCCAGATGATTTTGGATTGCTGAAGACAGATGATGGCTGTTATGGAAACATTTAGCAGCTCCAGACCTCAGAGAAGTGTGGCACCTTCAGTTAATTAAGACTCTGTCTTTATATAGGCTGGTGGTGCGGCATGGAACGCTCTGGAAGACCCAACAGAACCCGAGCTGGACCGCACTTCTCATGCAGAAGATGAACTCAAAATCTGTTCCACCTTGACATGGAAATGTGAGACTGTTTTAAAGACGTATTTGCGCTAAGAGCAAAGTGCTTGTGTGCTACCGACAGTGAGCAAATGACAGAAAGTGTAAACACTTGTGGGAATGTACGTTATCAACACAGAGGGTTCTCACACCACTGCAGAGAGCTATAGAACCAACTTTACTTTGCGTGTGTCTAGGAGTCACAAAAAAAAAACACGGGGGTCGCTGCGTCTTGACATTTAAACCAGTCTAACAGCGCTTACATCCAACCTGACAGAACTTGAGATGATATCTACAAGGAGGAAAGATCCCATATTCCAGGTGTGAAGAACCTGTTGCATCACCCCCATAATAATGACTCATTACTGAATTAGCTCAAAAGTGAGCTAAATGATTAAATGATATTTCAATACTTATGTTATTTTTTAATAAATCTGCAATATGTCAGAGAAAGAGTGAAATTCTCCTCAATATGAAATGTTGTACGTACGTACATGACAGGTGGGAACTTAAGGGTAACTGAAAACCATACTTAAGTAAACGTACGGCTACCTTACTGTAAAAATCACTCCATTACAAGTCACCAATTACGAATAAGGCGATTATAAAAAATTCTACTTGTACCAAATTTAAGCCATATTTGCTTTAAAACAAAAACGTGAAAAACAAGAAATTCTTCATGAGGTTTAATTTCCTAATATAGAAATTCAATTTAACAACTCAATACTTCAAAATTGCAAAAATGAAAGAACAATAAATCAGTCTCAGTCAAACTCTATTGTGCAAAGAAGTGAAACTGCTAATTCACGTTCACATGATTTAGCTCATAAATAGCATTCAGTACCTTTGGCATCCTGCAGATGGCGATATCACCTTATCCAAGAAATTAACATCCCTCCAGTATTAGGATGCTGACATAATATTCAATCAAAAGTGAAGTTTTTCTACATTTTTGATATTTCTGTATTTTTGATATTCAGCACAAAGTAGCCAAAATAATGTTTACATAAAATAACAAAGCCCATCGTTTGCAATCTAAAGATTTTCGTTAGGCAGCACTTTTTGACCAGTAAGGCTGCCTTTTCGTTTGCAATCGGAAGCGTTTCTTTTCAGTTGCACGTGCACGTCACCCGCATCTCCGCTGCACGCGCTCTTGTAGCAGCGGCTTTACTCACACACCATTGTAGTAATGGAAAAATTAGGCATGTAATCTGTCAGTTGAAAGTCGGTGGAACTATATGAAGAATCTTGTTATATGAATTTAAATTCTTGCAATATTAAGTGCAACGAAATCTGACGAAATCGGTAAATTTCTCTAAATGTAAAGTTACAAAAAACATCAATCACGTTTTAGCAATTTATAAGTATATAAGTGTTTAGGTATTTAAAACATAAGTATTTAAGTATAAAAGCAAAATTTTCATAGATATAGTAGAAATGCTTTATTATGAACAAGTAAAAGAGTGAAGTTGCTCCGTGCATTATACATTTCTGAGACATTGAACACTGTGACAACTGAATCGGAGAGCAACAACAAACACGGCGGCTGCTTGAACGTCTTTTTCGAAGACGCGGCTGGTTTGACCGCAGTCAATGACGCGCACACGCGAAGTAGAGATGCTTCTGATTATGAGAAGATTATTTTTACGTTTCTAAGTATAAACAAGGACATATAATCAAGTCTACGACTAAAAGATTGGGGACCAATGCTTTACACCACTAGAACTTAGCGTGTTCAACTGCTAACAAATCCATGTGAAAAACATCATAGCCTGAGAGGTACTGACCATTCTTCAATTGTCAGAATACATTATTGCACAACACCGTTAATAACTCACCACTAATAGTCAGATAAACATACACATACACAAGTTAGAGACCAGGTCAGAGTTTTGGAGCTATCCCCTCTGCATGTTCTCCCAGTGCTGACATGCATTTCCTCTGGGTCTCCGATTTCTAGCCAGAAAACTGCAGTGTGAGAGCTGATGAGACTGAGAATATGAGAAATGATTGTGTCTGCGTGTCCTGCTCTGTGATTGGTTGGGTACCAATCCAGTGGTTTTGCCCGGCTTTGCGGGCCAGCTTTGCTGGAATCCGCCTCTCAGAAACTGGATTGATATACGTATTTTGATATATATATATATATATATATATATATATATATATATATATATATATATACACTGTATATATTGATATTTATATCTTGTGTTTTAAAAATGATTGTGAATCGCATACGTTAAAGATGTTAAAGATGAACGCTTTCTGACCTAACAAACAGATCGAAGCTGTGGATATTCACTCCACGTGCACAATTGAAACTAAAATATGATGATTAAAGCGTGAAACTGGAGCCTGCCGTGATCAGATGTCAGCAAACGTGAATATTGTGCAGCTGCTAACGACTCAGTAACTCTGTACATTAGCAGCGGCGTCCTGTCCGGCCGCGGCCCAGATTACTGCCTGAAATTTTAGAGGGCACCAAATCTTCCCTCTAAATTATGGAAGGCCATGAGAATGAAGTTTTGATAAATGTGATTACTCCTGTAAGGGAGTGTTTTCCACTGAGGTGAAACCAGGTCAAAGGCAAGACGAGAAGAACCTCACTCACCCGTGTGTGTTTGGCGGTGGAGCTCCAGCGCCTCGGCCGCCGAGAACTGAGCGCCGCACTGGTCACACACGAGAGCCTTCGCTCCGGCTGCAAGACAACGCACAATAGTTCATTTGATGCAAAGAGAGAAGAAAAAAAAACTGGACCATCTTTTCATTCCAGAATTGTTTAGGAGAACAAACACATATTATCAATACAAGAAATAAAAGAATAAACATAGACAATAGTAAATATCTGCAAGCAGCTGTGTGATGGTCAAGATTAGACAAGATGAACAAACTTGTGAATCGTGTGTGATGTTATATGTACTTCCATCTCAGTTGCAAAACCTGATTCTAATAAATGCACTGAATTATTCTTCTAATGATGGCACGAGGGATTCCATCTATTCATAGTGTCTGATGCACCTGTGGAGCTCCGGACCGTTCCGAACTAGGACACGATGGTTCTAGCATTTCAGAAAAGCACACGAGTGGAGACCACCGTTCCCTCTAAAACTCTTCAGATCATTCAGGTTTCACCAGGCTGACAATTGCTTGGTTACATCTTGTTTAAGAAGCCACAAGCTTTTCAGACCCAGCCACTAATATTATAAATCATGCTCATGTCAAACCTCAAACACTATGGTGGCAAAAGATTCGGATGAATCTCACGGTGAATTCCAGGTTTAAATTTGACCTTTTTTTATTATCTCTGGTGATCTTTTCATTCATCCATTTTTTCATCCATCTTTTCATTCATCTATCCATTATTTACCTCTTACTCCATTTCTCTATCACAGAAACACTGGGCCTGAGGTGGGACACAAACTCTGGACCAATCACAGAGCGGTATAAACGTACACACACACACACACAACTGTGATCAATTTTCCAATGAAAAATCTCCTGAAATGCATGTTTGCGGACTGTGGGAGGTCTTTAAAGTGTTCGGGCGCCATGGAGGCGTTATAGTCTTCCTGTGGTGAATTTCTTTGTAAGGTGGACAGGTATAAACCTCTAGCCCGTGATATCCCGTGATATATATTCTTCCTGTGGTGAATTTCTTTGTAAGGTGGACAGGTATAAACCTCTAGCCCGTGATATCCCCGCGGTCAGTGCGCCGTATCAGACAGCATTTCAAGTTCAAGTTCTGAGCACTTGTAAGCCGCTTTTCACAGTTTTAACTCAAAGCGCTCGTCTGAATATGTAGGAGAATTGTTGCTTTTTATTCATTTGATTGTCTGGTTGTTGGTGTTTACGTAAACGGCTATGATTATCATTATGACTATGACAAGACAAAGACAAAGACAAAGACCATTGACAGTGAAATGGTTGGACTGGTTTTCATTGACAGTGAAAACCAGTCCAATCATAAAAAACACTGAAAAAGACGCTTTGCACTGATAAACTTAAATAACAGCATCCGGAAACCGCTCAGACGTGAATGCAATTACTTTAAATAAAGACTTAAAAAAAATCACAAAATGGAAGTGTGAATAAATGCAAAACACAGTTCATGTTTGCTCTTCTGTGTAGACATTAAAAGCCTTACAGGTAGATCACAGCAAATTAAACTTGATGATTATTCGATCAACGCCTTTTATGTTTTTAAAGCCAATGTGCAAAAAAAAGGTAGGGATCATCTGATGGAACCACTCAGACAAGTATATTAACATCAACACACTACAAGCTTTTCATTTGCCGGAGACAGCTATAACACAGTTTCAGTGAAAATAAGTGAAAGTGGGTAAAAACATTTGATGTTTATTGAGCGAAACATATTTGAGACGACGCAGACGTCTTCTGAAGTCTAACGCCTCGTGGGCTTTAACGCCTGTTTGCTCTCTGCATTTGTGTTTTATTTAGGACACTCTCTCTCGGAGCGGCGGCTTGGAGAGCAGTCAAGTTTGATTAATTTGGGGATTTGGGTACAGTATGTTCCTGGACACACATCTGCAAGCAATCATAAAAGCTCTAGAATGCTGGCAGAACATCCAGACCTGCCGGCAGCTGATGATGTCATTGCTGGCCTGACGCCAGGTTACTAGCAAGGAGCTTCTCCGAGAGAGAAAGAGAGAGAGAAAGAGAGGGAGAGAGAGAGATGGAGAAAGGGAGGTAGAGACGAGAAAGATGGAGAGAGAGAGATGGCTGGGGGGATGAGGAGAAAGAGAGTACGATGAGAGTGAGGTGGTGAAAGAGGGAGACAGAGAGAGAGAGAGCTAATGAGAGAGAGACAGAAAGATAGAAAGAGAGAGAGGAATGGAGAGATGGGGAGAAACAGAGTACAATGATGTGATGATGAAAGGGAGGAAGAAGACGGAGAGAGAAAAAGAGAGAGCGAGGCTGAGAGACAGAGATAGACAGAGATGGACAGAGAGAGAAGAAGAGAGAGAGAGAGAGAGAGATGGAGGGAGGGAGAGAGAGGGGTGACAATGCCGAAAAAGAGCGTGATAGAGAAATGGATGGAGAGAGAGGTTGAGGGTGATGTATAAAGAGAGATGAGAGGGAGTGGAGTGAAAGGAGGAGTGGAGGAGGGGCTAAGAAGGGAGAGGGAAGTTGAAAAAAGAAAAAAACAAAGAAGAAGACTGGAGAGAGATAGAGGGAGTGGGAATGAGAGACAGCGAGACAGACAGAGAAAGAAAGAGGGAAAGAGGTGTGGAGAGGGAGGGAAGAGGAAGGGCATCAGTCTCAAGTCGGCGGCTTCGCCTCATGATGCAGATTTGGATCCAACGTGAAATGTCACAAACATCACATGTCTAATTCTCCCTCTGAATCGGCAGAGACCAAAGTGTGAGGCTGATTTATCATTTGGCTTTTGAATTTCTTCAATTTAAACCACCTAATTTTCTTTTGGATTCTAGAGTAAACAATTATGCAAGAAAAGCATGAAAATTATAGCTGCGAGCAGTAACAGCATGCGTCAAGCCTTTTACTGTAATACTTGATTGATATTAGAAATAAACTGCTCTATTCTTAACATTTTAACATTAACCTTAAGAAAAACATTATTCATTGAACTGTACTGAGATACAAAAACGCACTTAAAATAATACAAAAATGAATGGCCAGCGTATATATATTTTTGTTGTTACTGATTATTTTATTTATTAACGGTATATGATTGCTTTGTGGATAACAGTATTAAAAAAATCAGGTATTCATATATATATATATATATATATATATATATATAAATATATATATATACATATATATACATATATATAAAAACCTGCAGACTTCAGGAATGTCACGCAAAAACGTTTTGCTGTGAGTGTGTTGGTGCGCATGAGTGTGTGTGTGTGTGTGTGTGTGTGAGAGAGAGTGTGTGTGTAAGTGTGAATAATACCTGAATGCGACAGCATGTGCATTCTCAGCCGCAAACTGTCCAGGAAGTGTCTTCCACAAAGCTCACAGCCAAAGCTCTTCACGCCTCCGTGCAGCTTCCTGCGTGACATCACAATCATCAGAACCCGATGATCGATTGGATACAAACAGTTCAAATATTTTGATAAAAAAATATCTTCATTTTTTAACTTAGCTTAAAAAATAAAATAAGAAAAGTCAAGTCACAAAGGACCAAGCAAATCCAGCATCTGATCTGGAGAGGTCTGGAGATCAGAAGGCCGAAGAACTCATGCCAGAACGCCTCTTCTTCTTTGGAAATATGGGTTTTAATTCAAATCCTGAAAAGCCCCGGTAGACCAGAATGTTTAACCGAGTCACGCTGCACATATCAACCACTCGCCGCCCCCCCGCGTCTCTTTCTGACACGCTTTCATGTGGATTTCAGCCGCACCGCCGGCGCGTGTGTTGCATATACGAGCAGCTGATGAAGCCGTCGCCTGAATAAAGCCCCTAATTATCGCCGCTTCACGAGCAGACGTCGGCTGACACGCTCAGGCTCATTAGGAAATCTCTGTGCTGTCAGTAATGATGCTGCTGATCCCACGAGTCCAGCGAGGAGTCTGTAGCTTCAGTCTGTAGCTTCTGCTGTGTCGTCGCCTGAGATCAACACAGACACTGGACTACAGACAAATGCTGCTGCTAGCACACGTAATGTGACGTACTTAACGTCTCCACAGGCAGTTTAAATACAAATGGAGACACTACAGAGCCAACTCAGTAAGGGACAACCTGTTGATCTGTGTCTGAGATAGGCCGTAATTCTGGAAGACAGTCTTGTATTACTGATATTTCCAATCTGTGAAATGTTCAACTCATTCTCCGTCATTACACAACGTCCGTCTTCACCAATGACTTTGTAATGCTAGCATGCCATTAGAGACTGGCACAAGAGAGACAAGATCTTCCTAAGTTTTTTTCCTCTCACCCAGTCAGAAAGGTTTTGTTTTCCTAGCCACTGTCGCAATCTAGCTTGCTCCTCTGGTCATAGCTCTTAGTCTGAGCAACAATGGACAATGGACATTTTTCTTTTTTTTAACTGACTTTTTTTTTTTTGCATTGGTCTCAAACTATATAATGCGCTATATAATGTAAATAAACTTGAACTTGCACATTCTACAATTTTTTATCATGGATTAATTTTATTGTGTCCTACTTCTGACAATGTGACCTTCTCTTGGGGAGTCTTCAAGCTTTGAAAAACTGGAAACACTCATAAAAGCAGACAGTTTTTCACTCAGATGTGTTGAACATATACACGCTGTGATTGTTCAGTGTCCTGACGCCATTGTTGATCGTCATGATGACAGAAGGAACAAGTGCTGGCAGAAGATGGTGTTTCTTTAGGCATATGGAATGCTTCCTCCCATATTAAGATCAAGCGTTTCTCTCAGAAATCTCAAACACAGCTTAGAAATGCTGCAAGTGTTTTCTGAGAAAATAACTTCACTGTGACGCAAATGCGGATGATGCGTTTTTATATAAGTCACACACTTGAATTTCTAAGAACTAGTGAAAAACTGTGATTTGAAAGTTGCAAACATTTCACTTTTTTTTTCGAACTACAAACACATTATTTAAACACTTAGGCCCCTAAGCCTTTAATACTGTTTTGATTATTTGATAGGTGTTTATGTGCTCATAAGCTACCTATAAATTTCTGTTATTTGTGATACAAAATCCCCACCATTGTAAATTAGTCTATGTATGTCTGAAACTAAAGTAAATTCCGTGCATTTAATCCATTCAGTGAAGTGCACATACACAGTGAAGTGAACACACACCAATTGGGAGCAGTGGGCAGCCTAAGTCGTAGTGGGGTAGTGGTCAGTGTTTGCCCAAGGGACACTCAGTTGCAAAACCAGCTTTATGGGGATTCGAGCAAAAGTACAAGACCCCTGCCCCTGTACCACAGCAGTTAGCGGTGACCCTAAAGAGTGGTTCTTCTGGCATGTTCATCAGTCCAGTTGGCACCAGAGCACCTTGGAAAGAAGGTCTTCCAAGGAGTAAGAAGAACTTTGTGGTTGCATATTTAGGCCTTTGACCATAGATCTTGTATGCTCGTGTCAAGAAATTGGGTTAAGCTGTCGACATTTATTTGGCTGAAATTTTTATTCAAAGCGACTATAAAAGAGCAAAGAGATCTACCAGTGAGATCTACCAGTCCCAGACTCAAACAGGTCATAAGCCCCTACCACTAGATCGCAACTGCCCTTATTGAACCAATCACCATCTGGTGGTGGGTTTGATCCAGTGGCAGTTGAGGAAGTAGGACAGACTTGACAGACAATGTATAATTCGAGGATCTGCTGGGAATGTCTGGAAATGCCCTCTGTACAGAAGGGCAACATTAAGTATGTTTGAGGCAGATATTCCCAAATTATTGTCCGTCTCAAAGCCATGCTGTCAAATTGTCCAATGCCTCTATGGAAAAAATACTCTGAGCATCTTCTCAACCTGTCCGACATGTTTTCCACAGATGAATCAGAAGCTGACTATTCTACCACCCTGATCTGAAGTCAGGCAGAAAACTTCTCTGCACCTTGTACTCCCTAAGCACATGCAGCTTCTGTATGTTGTGGGACTCAGTTGAGTAATATGAATCAGGACAGTGTCACTACCCCAAGAATAGCCAACTGGGGTGCTGTACACAATAGTAATATACAAAAAAGTAGGGTCCGGACGAAGAAAGAAGAAAGTGAGTGAGTCTGTCACTATGGCGACTAGGGACAGTCTCAAAATTGTATTCTCCACTTAATCATCTACTGTAGTTACACACACAAAGTGAAGTGACACACACAAACAATGGACAGTCTTAAGCTGTGTTGTAAGGGGGCGTGTGGGGGTCAGTGTCTTGCTCAAGGACATTCATTTGCAGAATTCAACTGACTGGAATTCGAACGTGCAACCTCTTGGCCGATTCCCTACCACTGGAACACATCTGCGAACTGTTGACACATGTTAATGTTCCATCACTCATAAAGAAGTGGATGAAACCCATCCTAAATGTGACCTTAGACAACTATCCACAAATATTCATTAGCACTGAATATTAGTAAGTCCAAGATTAAACTAACCTGTTTTTGCATTATAAGTTTGAAATACAAAGCACCTAATGATAACATCAAAATCAAAGATCCGAGAAGTACAGTGTGTATTTTCACGTTACACAATGTTCAGGAGCTGTGACTAAACTCTGTGAATCAGAATCACTGATCAATAAGTCACCCAGCCCCCAGACCAGAACTACAAAAACAGGCACATACAAGATACATGCTCACACACACACACACACACACACACACACACCCACGCACACGCGCGCGCGCACACACACACACACACACACAAACACAAAAGAAGGTTCGAGAACAATGCAAAAAGTAGAGAAAGAATCCTTGAGGGCAGTAAAGGTCAGATGTGTGACCCGACCCCAGTGTGTGACCTGTGTAGACGTGATAAGGACTGAAAGAGTTCTGTCTTCGGCTGATAGCAAGCTTTTGGAGAGGAAAGATACTAGAGGGCTTAAACTCTTGACCAGCTGGATTCCAGGGGTTTGTTGGACATGGGCTTTAATATTATTGTGAGCCTGGTGGGACAGGAAGGACCTGACACACTGAAGCTTGACCGGCGCTTTCAGAGAAACATGGCAGTTTGTTATTATATCTGCTCCTTTAACTCACTGTATTGCTAACTAAACTATTACTACACAAACACACACGCACCCACAATTCTATACATAAGTTTACTCCAGCCAGAGTGGGTCTTAAACGTGCGGCAGAGTGGCTTCATCATTAGAACAAGCCGACAGGAACGCTGGTGAAGCAGCAGTGGAGACACTTCAGGTCTCTCATTCAAACATACACAAGCACACTTCTCTCCGTCTGTCTGGAGCTTCTTTCCATCTGTCTGGAGCTTCTCTCCATCTGTCTGGAGCTTCTTTCCGTCTGTCTGGAGCTTCTTTCCGTCTGTCTGGAGCTTCTCTTCATCAGTCTTGAGCTCCTCTCTGTATGTCTGGAGCTTCTTTCCATCTGTCTGGAGCTTCTCTTTGTCAGCCTAGAGCTTTTTTATGTCGGTCTGGAGCTTCTCTATGTTTGTCTGGAGCTTCTCTTGGTCAGCATGGAGCTTCTCTATGTCTGTCAGAAGCTTCTCTTGGACAGCGTGGAGCTTCTTTATGTCTGTCTGGAGCTTCTCTATGTCTGTCTGGAGCTTCTCCCCATCTCTCTGGAGCTTCCCTGCCTGTCTTTCTCTGTCTGTCTGAAGCTTCACTGTGTCATCAGTCTCTCTCCGGCTAGAGCTTTTCTCTGTCTGGAGCTTCACTTCATCTTTTTGAAACTTCACTGTATTTGTCTGGAGCTTCTCACACACTCTCTCTCGCACACACACACGCACACACACACACACACACACACACACACACACACACACACACACACACACACATTGTGCCGCTGACCCTCACAAAGGCTCTGGGGTCATTGGGTTCAGACCCAGTGGGACAGCAGAAGGGTCTCAGGTGTGTGTTCATTCTGTCTGAGTCAGCGCAGAAGAACAGAGCGAGGTTCTCTACCTCTGCTGATAAGATATTCTCTTCACACGTCGTTGTTCAAACACAATGGCCTTTATTTCACACCAAACAGGAAAGAGACCATCTATCTGTCAGTTAGTCTGTCCATCCATCCATCCATTCATCCATCTCTCTTTGTCAGTCTAATTTATCTTTGTCTTTCTGTCTCTCTCTCCATCTTTCTTTCTCGTCAGTTCTTCTATAGAACACCATTAGTGCTGAAGGTCACTTTTAAGAACAGTGGCTTAACTACTCATGGTTGTACTCACTTGTGTTGCTCCGCAGCTTCACCGTCAGGCAGCTCCATGCCACACACCTCACATTTCACTTTCTGGACGTTTGCTGTGAAACCACCAAGCTTGCTGAAGAACTCTCTCTGGATGAAACTCTGGTGGAAGAGGCCGCCATATACGGTGTAATCCACAGACATGGCCAGAGAGGACGGCAGGCGCAGCGGAGAGGCCGTGGAGATGGGTCGTGGGCTCTCCTGGACAGAACACAGGGACGTCGTGTGTCTGTCAGCCTCGCTCTTGAAGCTCAACGGGCCTTGGTCTTGGTGGCCATCAGCAGACGTGTCCGTTGAGTGGAGCTGGCGAGCGGTGGTGATGACGCTGCCTCTGCTCGGTGTTCCAGGAGAGTCCATGCCCTCATCCACCAGCATCATCTCGGTCTTGATGTTGTCTAGCTCCGGCGACCCGTTCCTGTGTGCGGAACTCGTTCCCATTGAACTTTCCACTGCACCCTTAGACGGACTGATGCTGAGAAACGCGCGACGAGCTGCTTCTGTAGACCTCATGCTAGCCAGAGCCAGACGCTGACGAGCAGCACCACAGCCGCCCTCCTGCAGGGGGCTCCTTTTAGACGTGAAGAAGCTCTTCAGGGGCCTGATCCTGCAGTCCTCCACCTCCTCAGCTCCGTTTCCACTCACATTCATGTCTGCGTCGTTCTCTTCGGACGCCTGGATGGTTTCTAAGATCTTCAGACACTGCTCCTCTAAATATTCTATCTCCAGGATCTCCGCCGCGTACAGCAGGTCGTCTAGGTCCTCCAGTTTTGCCTGGAGACTGGCAGTGTAGGCGTACTCCAGAATCTGCTGGAAGGTCTTTGGTGAGAGGAAGTCAAGGGTGTAATGCTGGCTGTTGCGGTGAAACAGGATCTCAAACATCTTACTAGCGCACGCCAGCACAGTCCTGTGCGCTCGGAACTCCTGACCGTCCACCGTGATGATGACGTCGCACAGCGTCCCCGAGAGCCGCATCTCGTTGGCCTTCTGCAGGAGCGAGGAGGGATGGCTGGGGTTTTGGAGACGGATAACACCCATTTTGGTCAAATCCATTATTCTAATCTTTGATGCTGAATCATCTCACGTCTTCTTTGTTGACCTTGAGCTCCTGATGCGCTTCTGAATGTTTTTTCGGGGGTGAAAAAAAAACATATTTACAATAAGATTTATTGAGAAAGAAACGCAATTTTACGCACATTCGTCGCCGTTACAGTTACTCATCACCTGAAGGTCCGACGAGCGTTAACAAGTCAATGGGGCGTGGCTGTTGATGAAACAGCATACGTCACAACATGTATCTACAGTTACGCAATCACAGCGATAGTAATGGAAGGCAGCCAGGTGGAACTGAACCGACCACATACAAGACATGCTTGAGGAAAACTCGGCGTTCCCTGCGAACCAAAAGACTTTCTAAGAAAAGGAAGAAGACGAGTTCAAAGAATTATTATTAGACTGGTTTTTCATTGAAACATGAGTGTCTTACATACACGAGAATAGAGTTTGTAAAGCAGTTTCGAATACTTATCGCTTATATATAAGTCTATGAGACACGTAAACAAGTAATTAGTAAAACAAGTAACTATAGTGGGAGAAATACACTTCGTCAGGGTGTCAGTCACAAAAACGCCCGGAGACTCGGTCGAGCGCGAGCGACAATAAAACCGCACGCGACAGACGCGCCGGAACAACATCAGTCAGACGGAGCCAACAGATTTAGAATAAAACCATCTACCAGCGGCTTCACAAACCCGATTCGACTAAAACCTCTGTAGAATGTACGAGACTAACTTCTGAAGAGCGAGTGCACCTGTCCGCATCTTCCTCAGACGCTTCGGTCCTAAATGCGCGCAACGCAAACTTCAGCGCGCGCGTCGATGTGCGTGAACCCAGACACGCAGATCACGCACGCGCCTGCTGTCATGTGTCTTGGCATCTTTCAGCCAGAACCTCAGTCTGGTCCTCGAAGCTTCAGCATCACGGAGAACTTCAGAAATCTCACCTGCAGGAGGCCAGTCAGCCGCGGAGTCGTCATCAAGGCATCAGCGCCGTCACTGAGCTTCACACGAGCCGCTTCACGCGCTCTACTCTCACGCGCCGTCATCGAGGTGACGTCAGAGGCTCGAGCGGGTTATTAGCGTTTGGGAAGAGAGCTTGAGAATAACGTATAGTGCTGATAATCTGCATCTGTGTATATACATGCACACTGCACTTTTACGCGTTTACTTATACATACTTGAGAATGAAATACACACAGCATTTAAAATTAAATAAATCAAGAAAAATAAAATCAGGAAAAGCTCGATAATGTAAAGCCACAGCCATGAACGCTGTAACTAAATAGCACGCGTAAAATATTGTATATTGTTGTATTTTCGCAATTTGTGCAAAGAAGACTTATCGATAAAATCGCGTCTCAAAATACGAGTCAGACACATTAATCAATGTGTGAACTAAAGACTGGTCTTTCAGCAGATGCCTTGAAGTGTTTCTAGTCGAAGGTCCGCTTTAAACACATCTTAGAGCGCCACCTGCGGGCCGTGAAACGTCACTGCCCCGCGAAACGTCTCACACGCAAGTTGTGCACTGATCACATTTGACATTCTCCTGCATTTACTGTTTCTTTAACATCCATCTAAATGTGTGAGTTCACGTCAGCGCGGACTGAAACAAAAGACACCAGGACAATATTTCATCTTCCATTGAGTTTAATGAAAGTGTATTAGAACAGCGCGAGCGCTCGGCAGTGCGGAGCCGCGGCGGAAGTGACGTACGAGCAGCGGGAGGTGTGTGTGGAGGGAGGAGAAGCTCCCCATCTCTCAACAAAACTAAACACATGCCGCCAATCGGACACGAGGAGAACCACGCCACACGTCAGAAGATGAGATGTTCTCCCGTGAAACCTCCAGTAAAACCTTTATATAGAAAAACACTGTGAAAACATATTAAGATAATTTAATTCTGTCTGTAAATCACTCCTCTTCAACGCAGGTATGAGCTGTCATCAAAAATCCCTTTATAAAATACAGTAAAAACAGTGTCGAGACTAGCCCTCAATTACTAAACAAAACGAGAAAGATTTTACAGACTTTCAGAGCAAATGAAACCGTATTTCTGTTTTGCTGAACAGAGTTTCTGCCGCTTCTGGTATAACTTCTACGTTAAAATGTTGAATCTTCCGACAGCCGGATGCTTTAAACATCTGGAAATAAAAAGAAAACAGGAAAAAACATCTGTAAGAGGAGCCTGCAGAGGAAGATCACGGGCACGAGACGTCTTCACTCTTCATCTCCGCGAGTCCCGACAAAATCCTCCCACCATCCGTAAGCGCCCTGTGAAGAGAGAGAGAGGGAGCCTCAGCTACACACACCTCATCAACGTAACACAACCACACATACACACGCGCGAGAAAACACAATTCCACCAGTCACTGATAAAAGTGGAGGACGAGTGTATGCAGTCACAGAGAGAGACACATGCAATGGAAAAAGAAGGATGTCACATAACACACAAGCCGACAGAGTCATACTCGTCCTGCAGCGGATCAGTCGTCCCCGGGGCCTGTGACCCGTCCTGAGGGAGACGTGCGTGACTCAGTTCTGCATCTTGCAGGCCAACGGAGTTTAAAATGGCGTGACACGGACTCTCAGCTGGCTCTGCTCCATTTTCTGTGATTATAGAATCGAGCTCTCCTGATTGGACAGCCCTAGGAGTAGGCGGGGTCTGACTAGGGGACACTGGAATCGAATCCTCGGACTGGACCACCGGACGATCGCCCACATCTACCAACAGATTGATGGTGGGGATAGGAGGGTGTGTGATGTGGGTGGGGGCGGGGTCAGAGACAGGAAGTGTGATGCTGGAGGTGACAGTGGTGCTCTCGCTTGCTGGGCTGAGCTCAAAGGTGTCAGTGACCGTTTCGGACAGAGGCAAATCCACCACTGCAGCCGCAGCGTCCACCACTCGCCTGTGAGAAGAGCAAGAACAGACAGACAGACAGACGAGTGACCACAACACAGGGGAGACACACTGAGCTTGAGACATTTCCGCAATACAGAGTTGGAGTGGGTGACTAGCTGTGGCCACTAGGTGGAGCAGTTGATCCACCTGTTGATCCGAGAGACATGAGGATGAAACCCCCGGCAGCTCTGCCCCACCTTCTTCATCCCTCTTTCTCTCTCTCTGTCTTTTTCCTGTCTTTCTTTATCTTACTTACTCTGAGCCAAACTAAACTGTTCTCGCGCTTTGCTCGCAGCTGTGAGTTGCGTACTCACTCGGGTTCGGTTAGGGGTGTGGTTTCACTGGGCTCTGGATGTCCTTCTGCGTCGTGATTGGCTGTCACCTCCTCCTCCGTCCTCACTTCCACGATGGGTTCTTTAGAAACATCCTGCCTGCAAACAAAACCGACGTCGTGTTTTTCTTCAGAGGCGAAGCTCCTCTAGCGGACAGATTCAATGTAACTCACACAAACGCAGCTTTGGCCATCTCCACGTCTTTGGCCTTGGTGGTCTGGCTGGGTTTACCGCAGACGCACATGAGGACGCCGCACTTGTTGAGGAAGCAGCAGGCGGCGTCGATGATCAGCAAGAGCAGAACACACACCAGAATCAGAACGCCAACAATGATGCCGGTGTTGAGGCCCGGTTCGTTCTCCACAGAGTCTGCAGGAGAGTAAAGAAACAGATGGACAGAGAGAATCAATATAATATCAATGACTACACTGCAAAGATAGTTTCACATCAGGAACAAACTATTCGAAAGTAAATACAGCTACAAGCAGCAATCTGTCTGGTCTAGAGCAAGTGCTAAACAAATCGCTAATAACACTAAAAAACAAAACTTTCTGACTAATGTGAGGACAGAATTGTCCCAGGAATGATTCTGTTGAACAAGGGGAACGAACATAGTAATATAAATGATCTGTACATTTGAAAAATCAGGATTGTTTTTTTACTTTTTGCTACATAATAGCCTGTTAAACTGTAACGTTCCATGTCTTTATTATTTTGGATTATTGTAATATTTTGGGACTAGATTTATTATTGTGTGTTTCACTGGAAAGAAAGATGCTATGATTTCAATATACATGTATATGACTTCTATTCTATTCTATAAACTGTAGTTGCATGTGACGTACATGGTAATGTACCATGACGTTATTTTGAAAATGGACAAATCAAGTGTATTAGATGTTAGTGACGCAAACCCACACAACAAAGCAGCTAACGTATTTAGCCACAATCTGCCAGAACAGAACGTATTGAACTTTTTTAAGTTCATCGCAAAGTAGATAGTGATGTGCTTTATCTGCCAATAAAGTATAGCAGATCCGCAATGCAGAATAAGTGTTAATCATATAAGCAATCAAGATGCAGTAGAGGCGAATATGGTTTTCATCTGCATTACATAGGATATATATCCATTCATTCTCTCATCTTCTGCTGCTTAGTCCTCAGGGTCGTGAGGAGCTGGCGTCTATCTCAGCATCACTGGGCCGGAGGCAGGATACACACTCTGGATTGATGGCCAACCATTCGTCGCACAAACATATTTACACACTTACTCATACTTATATGGTCACTTTTTCCAATGCCAATTCACCTGAAACGCATGTTTTTGGACTGTGGGAGGAAATAGGTGAACCTGGAGGAAACCCACGCCAGCACGGGGAGAACATGCAAACTCCACACAGAAAGACCTGACTGGCCTCAAACTCGCACCTCGAGAGTCAAACGGAACTTTCTTTCTGCGAGGTGACGGCACTTTCACAATTCAATAGCATTTTATTTATTTGTTTGCTACAGGAACCAAGGTTTTTGGTCATATGTTGGTTATTCCGGAACCTCATTTTCATTGAGCCAATCATCCATCAAATGAACAGTGACTTATTCAATCAAAGAATTGCCACCATATAAGGTGGTAATGAAAATATATCTTCTTTTCGCTTGTGGTGAGAACACGGTCCGAACTTGAACCGTACTAAATGCAAAAAGGACTGCGCATTTTGACAAATTCAGCTGCCGTAGTGAGGAATATCTTTTTGCCATGTGCAGCATTAAAATATTTTTTTTGCAGCAGCATCTGCACTACACTTTCGAAATATAAATGTGTGTATATAATAAATGTTTGTCTCAAGCAATCAATACAACTATATACAATACCGGTAGTTCTATAGTTTAATATAAGCACAATAAGCCAGCGCAGTCGTCTCTCCAGACTAAATAACGACCTTTTGTCTATTTGCTTTATTTACATACAATACATATTCATATATCAATGTGAAAACTTAGTCAATATTTAACATATAAAAAAAACTAAATAAAAATTAAAAAGATTATGAATAACTAAAATCTAGAGGTCAAAGCGATATTTAAATGAAGGCTCTTCTTACCTGTCACACGTGATGAGACAAGTTCGCTATTCCACATCACGCCAGAAGACATACAACCGCTTAATTACTCGTTCTTAAATCCGAACAAACCAGATAATTGGTGGGAAAACAGGATGTGACAGTAATTACATCTTTAGGTGGTGTGTCTATGTTCTTCTGAGAAAACGGTAAAGACCACGCCCAGATTCACCAACTAAACGTGTCTTATATTTTCAAGTTACTTGTACGTTTCAAGTCTGACACGTGTCATACGGATCCAAACGTTCACGCAGGTGTAGAAGACTCAAATCATGGAGTGTACAGCAAAGGCCCAGTCATACAGGGGTTTTAACGGACCACATACGTGGAACATTCTATCACTCGGGCCTCGTTTAGTTACAGAAAACTCTTCACCAACCGGTTTATTAGGTGGTGAAACTTTTCTCAGTGACTTCACCAGACTCATGAGTAACGGAGATGCAGGCAGATGGAGGAATATTATTGACCACATTATAATAAACCACAAGTATTTATGAACATTGTTTTTGTCAAAATCTTAGTTTTTTTTTTGTTTTTAAGAATTTCATCACACACCACAGAGAAGACAGATCAGAAAAGTTATAATGATTAAAAAAAGACTTTAATACAGCAACGTGCAGGAGCTTGAGTGTGATACAGCTCTAACGAAGATTAATCAAAAGAATACCGATGAGTGAAAGTGACGGACATTCCTGAATATAACACACACACACACACACTCTCTCTCACACACACAAAACAAAAAAAGTTTTAAAATTACATTTTATCAAAAAGGATTTAACTATGTAAAACTGAAATTGACTGCATATAAAATTGGTTTAGAAACAAACATTGTGACACTATTGTGTGTGGGTGTGTGTGTGTGTGTGTGTGTATGTGTGTGTGTGTGTTGCATACATACAGACACACACACATACAGATAAAGCTGGGCAGGATTTTGGCTGGGCAGAAAACAAATATTACGGGTCACACTAAAAATTGTGACAATGAATTTGATTTTACTGTTAATTGCTCCAATCTGCAACACATTCACATTATTAAAATAGTTTTAAGATGTTTCAGACAAAAACTTAACATTTTAAGGCCTGAAGTCACAAAACTTGTTTCCAAAAAAAACTATTTTGGATTCTGTAACTGTACAGCAGGTACATTAACTCTCTCCTACCCGCAGGAAAGAAGTGGCACACTGCACACACACACTCCTACATATATACATGTGTGCACAGTTCTGTACTATGTGTGTGTGTGTGTAGTGGGACACGCTTTCTATCACAGTAACAGCAGCAGTAATGGAGAGAGCAGCGACCACGCGAGCTTGTGGGGGGCGGAGCTTCCGCTCACAGAGACTACAGCGCGGAACACAGTCACATGCAGAGGAAGAAAAGATTCGGCACCAGGAAGTTTGAGCAATGCGTGCATGAGGTGGTCCGTCCACGGCCGAGCCCGCCAAACCACCCGAGAACAGAAGAAAGAAGGGAAGACAGGTAGAAAATAAGAAACACAGAATGTAGCACAAGAAAAAAACATCAAAGGTGAGAAAACTGAAAACATTCCACGTGTGTGTGAAAAAATGGTTCAAATTTAGAAAGCAATCCTAAACCAATTACATAGAATGATACGCTGATCATTCTTAAGGTCGATATTTGCAGGATTACACACAATTACAATTAGACTGACCTTAGATACTACACTGGCTGATAACCCAAGAAACTAAACTTCAGCCGACTCCGCCTTGCACATGCCCCGCCCCTTTCAGTGGGATGCTGTGGGAATCCTCACTAGATTTGCTTTACTTCACTTATCAGACTCTGCACTCCTCTAACGCTGCTATCCCGAGAGAAGGAAGCGCAGAACTTGCGTGGTTTTGTCACATTAACAGTAACGCAGAAGTCTTTAATCTTTAAACCTTCTGAGAAGCGTGTACACTTTGCTGCGTTTCTCGCGGGGCGTGAGTGAGACTAACAGCTTTTGGACGGTGGCCAATCGCAGCGAAAGACTCGGCTCCCGCGCTTCACAGCGTTAATGAGAAGGAAAGCGCCAGATGCTCGTTACGTGTGAAGCGAAGGCCAGCTGTGGCCGGGCAGCATCATCACAGCAGGTCGGTAAACAGGAAGTGAGCATGAACGAGTGGGCTGGGGTGGGTGTGGCGCGACTGTGCGATGATCTTTGACAGGACGTGTTTGCGACCCACCTGTGGCGGCCACGGGCTCGGAGGAGGTTCTGAAGGCCAGGATGCCGGGCTTGGACCGACCCTGTTGGTTCTCTGCCACCACCACTATGTCGTACTCGGTGTCCCACTCCAGCCCCGTCAGCATCACGTACTCGCTTCCGCTCGGCTGCCGGATCTCGGGTTTCCAGTCGTGATCTCCTCTCTGCGGGACACAGGACGGAGACTGAGCGGCGGTCGCGGCGAAGCAGCGTCAGACACTCACAGCTTTGTATCGGACTAAGTAGTGTGTTATTGGTGAGCCGCCGTCGTCCTGCTTGATCCACTTGACCTTGACCGAGCTGGAGCCGCCCTTGGCCTGCGGGGTGACCTCTAGTGTCGGAGCACTGGGCTCTCCTGAGCAGACAGACAGAGACAGACACTCGTCACGTTTCTGGCACGTTCTGATTACTAATGACAGGAATGAAAACCGTTGACCTAGTGTTGCAAACAGCACAGTCAGAATTAACTTGTTTGCTGTGATCAAACAACGGGCTTGAACTCTCATCCTCACCAAAAGTGAAAAACTTAGGTGTCATTTTAGATAGTAAACTCTCTATTGAAAGTCACAAACACAACGTCTGTAGAACCACCTTCTTTCACCTCAAAAATGTCTCAAAGCTGCATCACATGCTCTCCCGACCGGATGCAGAAAGACTGATACATGCGTTTATGACATCACGGTTAGATTACTGTAATGGTCTTCTGGGAGGTTCTCCTGCCAAACTAATAGATCAACTTCAGTTAGTTCAGAATGCAGATGCTAGATTACTCACCAGAATAAAAAAGTTATAACCATATTAGTCCAGTGTTAATGTCGCTACACTGGTTACCTGTTAAATATCGCATTCAGTTAAAATTCTCTTTATCACGTACAAAGCACTAAACTGTTTAGCTCCTCTATATCTCAGTGAGCTCATAACTTACTACAAGCCTACACGACTCCTGCGCTCTCAAAACTCCGGCCAGCTTTAAATACCGCAAATCTTTAAAATCTACAAAGCAGGAAGATCCTTTGCATACATAGCACTCAAACTATGGCATGCTCTGCCTACTCAGAATCAGTGAGTCAATTTAAGTCTTGACTGAAGACACGTTTCTTCAACGAAGCATATATTGACCTGTTGTAATAAAGCTGCCTAGTTTAGTGCTCTGAACCGAATCAAAATAAAAATAAATTTAAAATCTTTAATTATGGTACTTCAAGTTTTTCTAATAGTTTTTTTTTTTCTTCTCCTGAGCGCCGAGTGTCGTACGACCGGTATCTTCTATGAGCTTCGGGTTCATCTTTTCTATGATGCCCCCTGGACCACTGTAGACCTGATGATGCTGTTGGCGTGGAGAAATGAAGCCGCCTCTTTCTCCACTGAAGAGGGAAACACCTTCTGGAACCATCATTAAAATGGCGCGGAACAACCAACGCACTGATTTTGTAGTGTTAGAATGACAGAGGAGACTGGCACCAGTGAGCTGGGTTCTCTCCAGGGTTTTTTTCCTCATTAGAGAGGTTTTTTACCTGGCCACTGTCACATATGTGCTTGCTCACTGGTCTTTGTTTTTGTCTTTGTCATAGTGATAGCCATTTACTTAACACAAACAACCAGACGATCAAAAAGCAACAATTCTCTTACATATTCACACGTGCGCTTTGAGACAGTTAAAACTGTGAAAAGCGCCTTACAAATGCTCAGAACTTGAACAGATCAGCCGAGTCACTGGGTTTAATCAAACTGAGATCTGGAAACAAGCATTTCCAGAAGATTCTGACTGTTAAACCGCATGAATCATGTCTAATGCGATTTGCAAATGGAATAAATCTGAATTTCAATGGACAAACAAAAGAGCGTTTTCCAATCTACTGACAGTATCACAGAGGAAGTGTGAAGGAGAACAGAATCTAAGAAGATTACTGTTATTAGCAGCTAATATTCAAGATAGTGGAAAGCGAAACCAATCTTATTGATCACTGTCTGCTCTGTTTCAGGAAAGCGCGTGGGAATCTTTCGGACTTCCCGTGGCTCTGACGCGACCAAGTGACTTGTGAAATAGATCCGTCGATCCCGACGCCAATGAAGTCTAGTCTGCGCGAGTGTTTACCTTCTGCTCGTCAGGGTGATGACATCACCAGTCACATGACACAGTGGCGTCAGTGCACGCACATGATTGGTTGAAAGGAAAGGAGGTTGCATGGAAGATACAGAAAGACAGACAGAGATGTGATTGAGGGACCAGAACACACACACACACACACACACACACACACACACAAACTAGAAAAGAAACACAGTGCTCGACTCTGGACTACACAAAAGCCCTGGGTTATTAGCCTTTATGTTCCCAAAGGAGAAAAAAATTATGCGGCTCGAGTAAAAAAAAACGAGTTGATGTCTTTAAGAGACTTTACACACTTTGGCCATAAACACTGTCTAGAAAACACATTCAACAGACTAAGCTGGAGATGGACCACAGGACGTCTGCTGGACAAACCTGTTTCTTCTGTGTGAAAAGGAAAAATCCCATCTGAGAGAGTGTGAAACAAAAGAGAAAAATTAAACTTCAGTTTAAGCTAAAGAGAACAACTACTGCAGCAGGCCTGATGCATCACTGCTAAAACCAGCTAAAATGCATCGGCAGCCTTTAGCTGTAGCTGTGAACCACTAGGGACTTTACATCACGTCAGCGTTTCAGAACAACACGGAGCTTCTCGTCTGCGACCGAGACACCGTACATGTGTCTAGATGTTCACAAGCTCAGGTTTTGCATTTGAAAAGAAGATATTAGCATAGAGACCGGACCAGAAAAGCAACGGCTGGATTCCGTGGAGCCTTGGAATCCTATTGAAACTGGAGATTAAGTAGACGGAAGAGACGAGACGCCGTGTGGCAGTGAACGACACTGGAGGATCACACTCGCAGTCCGTTCCGCTTCTGCACGGCTGAGGAGGCGTGAGACCTTCAGACACGGTCCTCGCGTGGTCAGCGGGTCACGACCTCTTCCTGCCCTCCATCAGAGAACATCTATCAACCGAAGGAGCGTGACGTCCCTTCTGCCTGACCACGAGTTCTTCTGTGTCTCACGTGTCCCCATCACAATCTACAGTGTGAGGCTGCGGGCGATCAGAACTGTATGAGTACGAGGACGGCAAGGTCATAGCACGCCAATGCCTCCAGCCAATCCCAGTCTCTCGCTGGGTTTTAGAAAAGCGCAGAAGCTGATTGGATCACGAGTGCGATGGCCGTAGTGTCATTTACCGGAGCAAGTGAACTAGGAGAACTCAATGATCACAGTGGATTGATGAGACACTTACTTGTGAAAGAATAACCTACGAGATGCAGGAAAAAACACATAAAAATGGAGGGGAAAAACATGAACAAACCACATGAAATGACAGGATGAAGAAGAAGGGTCTGAATAAAAGCCTGTACCAGATCACAGAAATGCGGTTGCTTTATATATGATACATAATACAGTACTTTCAATTTCAATTACTCACGCTTGTTTTTTTGTTTTTGTTTTAAAATGTTTTTCCTACAAATTCATTCAATTCAAATTTACCCTGTCATCACTGTATTTTTTGTTGAAGTCTCATTCATTCATTAATCAATCCATCCATCCATCCATCCACCTGTGAGAATCTACTCTTTCAGAACCACACTAAGAAACTTCTGCACTAACTGGGTTTGCTGGCCTGCACTGACAGGAAATAAATCCTTATATCTGGTGTATTGATTGGTATTATACTGAACAGGCGGTTCGTTATTATATTACGGTCATAAAATGCCCTGCTAGTCACTCTAGCCACCATCAGAGGGAGCAAGCGAGCAAAGGTGTGGCGGAACGTGACGGGAGTATAAAATACCACATTTTTCACAAACATTTTTAAAATATTTATATTTTCAGTGAGTACAATCTCTTGTGCTCTTGAGCATGCTATTATGAAACCAACTTTCTTCCAATCACTTAATGCTAATAAAAAAACAGTCGATTGGGATAGTACATAAAAAGGCAGTAGCAACATCAGAAATAATTAATTCATGATAAAAATCGATATATATATATATATATATTCATGGTTTTCCCTTTATACCTTCTTACAATCATCAACAGGCCTCTAGCCATGAATGTTTCAAATCCCCACCACACTAGATGATGAATAATGTACGGCCTGAACAAGGCAAGAAAAGCGTGCAGCGGTGTCAGAGCGAGCAGGGAAACACACTCACGGACGGTCTCGGTCCTGAAGGCCACAGGCAGGCTGCTCTCGCCTTCGCCCTTGCCGTTGATGGCAGACATCTTGACTTCGTAGCTGGTTTCGGGCTTGAGGCCGGCGACTGTGAGTAAGCTCAGGCCTGCGGGAAAACGCTTTGACTCATTAACTACGTAGAAACAGAGGGAGCGTGGGGCCCGTCTGCTCACCGTCTTTCACCTCGTAGACGCGCTGGAGCCATTTGCCCCGGCCCACAGCTCGCCATTCCGCACGATAGCGGAGCACAGGGACTCCTCCGCTGGACTCGGGCACCTCGAACATCACCTGTGCCGTGCTGGAGTACGGCTCCACCTGAGTGATGGCGGGCGCCGAGGGCACGTCTGCGGCAGACGCAAGAGAGATGCAGCAGTGTTAATTTCGTTGACTAAATTTTCGTCATCGTCTTCGTCAACGATACTTTTTCCTTGACGAAAACGAAACGAGAACTATAAACTTTTTAACTATAAACTGTAAAACTAAAAACTACATTTATTGACACTTTTGTCAACAAATAAAAAATAAACAAAAATGCCTTTCATGACGACGCCCAATCATAATCCGAGCTTATGGAGAAGGGCGGGCAAAAGCAATCACGACACGAAGCCTTTCGGCTGCACGGAAAAACGCGGTGACTCGTGATGTGAGACCGTGAGCGAGCTGGCGAGGTAGTTATAGGGGCGAGCGTCTTCAATAACGTCTCCTCCGGCAGGAAAAAAACGGTCAGATATATGGATTTGTTTTACATTCAACGCGACCTTAGAAAAACTATCTGTACGACACGTGTGAAGCAACAATCATGGGCAGAAATACAACACACCTGAAGAGAATGAAACTTTTCTTTTTTACCGTGCAACCATTTGTTACTTGTCAATTATACGTGGTCAATTATAATTAATTTTGTTTTACTGTATTTATTTTTCTCTTAGTTGAGGTATACATTCATTTGGTTTGAAAGAAAAGTTCATTTAAATAAGTAAAAAAAAAAATTTTTTTTCCAAATATGATCTTTGTATATATTTTCTATGCTCATAGTTAACTACGTATTCAGATTTCTTAGACATAGCAACTTTAGAAAACATTCAGAATATATAGCACTTATATTTTCGATGACAAAATCTACACTGTAATTTAGTCGACTAAAATGCTGTGGTATTTAGTCAACTAAAATGAGACTAAAACAAAAAAAAAATGTAAATGACTAAATTGGGACTAAAACTAAACTGAGTTTTAGTCAAAAGACTATGACTAAAACTAAATAAAAAATCTTTGTCAAAATTAACACTGGATGTGTGATGGGAACCGAGACGGACCGGCTGAGATCACGATGAACTCTTTGGACTCTGTCCCGATCTCGTTGGTTGCAGTGCAGTTGTAGTTGCCAAAGTCGCTCTGGGACTCAGGATTGACCTGTGTGAGGAAGACCCAGAACAGCATTAACGCAGAGATCTTCGCTCTAAAATATGGATGAGACTCATCTAAGCAGTGACACCATCCAATCCATTATATACACTCCCAGCTATGATTACGTCAGGGGTGTCCAAACTTTTTTTTAAAAGAGGGCTATTATTGTGTGGTGAAAATGAGCGTGGGCCAACCAATCCGGCCTGACATTCTTTGAACCGATAACAATTACTGACGTGCTTGAAGAATAAAAAAAAAAAAAAAAAACCTGCATATTAGTGGTAAGAAAAAAAAAACTTTTTTTTGCTTTTCGCATATTACTGATTTCTTAACAGAGGCTGTGGGCCGGTGAATATAACACCAATATTGTGCGCGTGTCAATTTGACACGGGGGCCTTTTACTATGCATATAAGAGTCAGAAACCAAAACATGTCTCATTGTTGCAAAGAAACAAATAGTATTTGATCTTTTTCACTCTTTCTAGCTTCAATATTATCTTAAGGGTCAAATTGATCAAAACATTTTCTTTGTAACATAAACATGTAGAGCCTTACAAATATGTGAACTGAACCATTTTTTGTTTATATGTAGATTACACTAATGAAGACAAGCAGTAGAGGTTTCAAAGTGAAAAATTACTTTTAAGTAATAATTTTTTATTTTTAAACGTTTAACCCGGTTCAATTTGACCCGAACAGTGTATTTGTAACATAAACATGCAGCGTAGTGTTACAAATATGTGAACTGATTCGTTATATTATTATATGATAATTACACCAATTAAGCCAAGCAGGAGAAGTTCAAAGTGAAAAAAATACTTTTAAGTATTTAAACATATTTTTAAACTGTGAAAACGGATCAACCTGACCCAAACATAATGGGAGAGTTAAACAGAACATTTGTAATAAACCTTGCTTAGAGTATCTTTAAAAATGAAGCCCACTGGGAAATAAGCAGTGCTTATATACATATGCATGCATAAAGTAAAGTGAGTGTCTGTATAACCACTAGGGGCAGCATCGAGACTGCTGAATGGCAAGTACGGTCTGACTTTGAACCCTGTGGAGTGTTTGCGTGTTCTCTACCTCCAGGTAGCTGGCAGACGGCAGGCTGTAGATCCTGATGTTGCTGGTGTTAGCGTTGGGCAGCTGGAGTCCGTCTCGCAGCCATGTGATGGACACGTCGCTGGGGTGAGCCAGCACTTCACAGCTGATGTTGGTCGGGTTCCCTTCCCACGTGTACACCACTACCGAGCCCTGGATCTTCGGGGCATCTGTGAGGAACAGAACCAGCAGTGACGTCCTGTGTGCCAGAGCACTGGTCACAAGGCCTTTGATCTCAGGAGTGACACGCAGAGCTGTTGAACACGTCAATGTGTGATAATTAGCGCGCCGCGTCACACATTCACCCATCGCAATATTACACGGCAAACGGCGGCGCAGATGAGAAAACGAACACAAACACACTCAGCGGGGAAGCGACGCTTTTTCCCCCAACCGCCTGCTATTAGCACGCTTCTGTCTGATACATACTCCGTTACAATTGACAGGCGTGATTTACACAAATAACATCAAGGGTAGGAGTACAACATACATTACAATCTACACTAAGGATATTACAATTTTTGTTGCACGCAGCAATGCAGGATCAAGCTTTTAAACCGAGAGCAATCATATTTGAAGTCCTGTTTTATATTATTATCTGAAACATATATAAAAGTATATTATTCTAAAGAGCAGTATAAGGACACTGGTAAAATTATTATTCATGCTTAAAAGTAATTATGTACAAAATCATTCAGTACAGGACTGATCTAAATTACTTTATTAAAAACCGAGCCAATAACTATTTGTTGGACTGTTCTTTTATTCGTGTCCCCTACTGAACCCGACACACACTGAGGAATGATGGGACATGTGGAAGTCAAACAGCATCCTAAATATTAATTGTTATTTAATAATTTATAATTGTTACATAATAAACCCAAAGCACTTTTAAAAGTGAACCCCCTCGTTTCTGACAGCTGAGGTACCAGAGCAGAACACAGCAGGTCCGAAAGAGGCATTTCCGAAGGAGAAGTTTCCAGGTAACAATCATAAGACCTTACATGTCTAGCTCATGACATCCCAGAACCCGCTCTAATTGGCTGATAATAGTTATTACCAGCAAACTAATGGATTCACACCTTGTTTAACGCCTCAGTCAACGGTTCTAGTCAGTTGATCAAATGAAAGGATTGATAATGAATGGCTCTAATACTGAAGTTGTATTGTTTTGTTTTATTTTCTAACATTGAAGTGTGGTTATGATGTGCAGAGCTAATTATGTATTTTTTTATGTATGTATGTATATTATGTATAGGTTATTATTTATGTTTGTTCATTAGGATGTGTGCGGTGTGTTTTGGTTATGTTTATTTATCCATAGTGTGTGCAGTGTTATTTATATTTATTAAATGCATGCATATTTACTTGTTTTATTCATACTTCGTACCTCGATTCACGACTTTTCATGATTTTCATCATGTTTGTATATATTATAAAGGAAATATGTTGCTTAACATTTTTGCACTTGTACTGTATGTACATACTGCAGATATCTGTACATGACTGTAAATGGTGATTTGTTAACAGTATTGCGTATTTTTTATAATTGCGTGTTTATTTAACATGTGTTCAGACTTTTAAAACGAGGATTCACAGTAGATGTTTGGCTCGTCTGAGTTACTCATACAACTCTGACCAGGACACATAGACACTTTCGGAACAGATTCTTGCTCTTGATCGGATACACAGACTCACAGCGCACTTCCAGAGCGACAGACTGCGAGGCCTCCCCGATGGAGTTGTGAGCGGAGCAGAGGTAGTCTCCAGCGTCGCTGTACTGGGGAAACTTCAGCGTGAGGGACGACACACGGGCATCGCTGCGCACCAGCACCGTGCCGTTTGAGTTCTGAGCACAGAAACAACAACACTCACTTCAGCACAACATCACACGTACATACAGTGGTACCTCACTTTAGTGAAAATTTTACGTTACGAAGGACGATGTTGAGAAAATATTGTCTCGTTACGAAATTACTTCACGATACGACAGGCCAATTGTTGCAGTGACAAGAAAGTTTTTTTCTTACCACTAATATGGAAAGAGATGTTATGAGTGAAGCATGCAAGATCCACATGTTTTTTTCGCTCTTTGCGCACGCTAATAAACAAAAAACCCCCACAGATATATTGCTTCCGGTACCACTGACTCGTCACACAGAAGGGGATAACGGCACAGTTATCAGTTAGCGTTTACCTGCGTAACATACATGACGAGCTCGCCCCGAGCACAGAAAACAAGGGCTTTAAATTTTAATCAGTGAACACTATCTGGGGAGCAGGTGAAAAGAACTCAACAAAAATTCTAACAGCTGAAATGAATAATCCGTGTGCGTGTGTGTGTGAATGTGGAATGGCTTCCACACTTTCCTGTAAAATTGGAGAGAAGACGTTCAGAACGGTGTCTGTGCCGTTTCATTATTTTTACACACAAAAGTATAACCCGTGTGTGACGCTCGGCTAACATCCTGGTGATGTCATGGCGACGTCATTGTTATCGCAAGACTTTAGATGACAAAATAAACAACCGTATATTGACGTATATGAGATCGTCATTAGATACCTATATAAACACCTCACAAACTAAAAAAAAAAAAACTGTTTAGCAACATGTTTTTATTAGTTATTATGTACATAAGTGTACATAATAAGGAAAGTTATCATATTAGAAAATGAAGGAATATTGATAAAACAGGAAAGTTATCATATTAGAAAATATTTTGAAAAATGCGTCCCATTTTACAAAAGTTTCGCTTATTGAAACGGTTATTGGCACACATTTTTTCGTAAGGTGAGGTACCACTTTATATGTATATTTGTTCACAGAATAATGAAAAGAAAAAAAAACATAAAAAATGCAAAATACATTTACATATTAAATGTGAAAACATTGGAAAAGAGTTGAAACTGATGGCAGAGTGTGAAATGATGAAGAAAGAGTCAAAGGTGAGTGAGTGAGAGGAACAAGTGGCATCCATCCGCCGCTCAACGCAACTACAGAAACTACAGCGGACTAAACCGACGGCGTCAGGAGTCAAGACGTAGACGCTGCAGGAGTGACACCCACGTGCCAAACCATCTTAAGCTCCGAAACAACGACTCCAAAAGCAATTTTAAATTTCAAGTCGAAGTGATTTTTCAGCCACCCTGAATATAATCCTCCGGCTCGCTTATTTCCCCCCAAAACCCCCTCACGCCTCAGGCAGCATCGCGTCTGCCGCTCTCCTCAGATAAAACCAGTTCTTCATGTGCAACGTGAGAACGCGGCAGCATTAAAGTTTGATATCAGCAGTATTCAGCAGAAAGACGGTCTGAATAATGCACAACAGCGGCCTGAAGGGTCTGGACGGAGGGGACGTTTAGGTTTAAATCAAAGGGGTTGGTGTCCACTTCAGTTCCTTCTTTCCATCCATCGCATGAGAGCACAAGAGACACTCAAACAAAGAAACAGACAGACAGACAGACAGGAAATCTCAGAAAGACGCAGTGCTGGCAGAACAGAAGAGTGGAGATGAAGCTCCAGACGCGGAGTCTTGGAAGATCTACCTTGTGCTGCTCAGGACGAGTCCACGAGGCCTGCAGACGACAGACAGAACAACACAGAGGCAGAGAGAAGTCTTCAGTCACGTCCTCACAAGGTTCACATTATTAACACTTTCAGCTTCGCTCAACGATTCCCAGACCGATTTTGTTGAATGTTACAAAACTCCATTTCAGCATCGCAGCCTCGTTCAATACATGAGCGATGACACGTGCAAATCACTCGCCAGAAAGCAAAACACGTTCACGCCACACATGCTCTCATGAAATGACGTGAAGACGGCGAGCGTGCACATGCTCAGTCACACAGACTCCATCATCATCATCATCAGAAAGAAAGAACGGACGAAGCGCTGGACAGTGATGATGCTAGAACACACACACTGAAGCAATGATTAGTCACACACACACTTCTGCAGTGGTCTTCCCGCTGACAGGAAATGTAGGAGTGTTGTTCCAACAGTGAAGAGAGAATAACGGTGCTCTTGTTCAACTGCTTTCCTTTGGTCCGGCATTCAAAGGTTCTGGAGCGCTGGAAACGCTATTATTATTGTAATGAAAGGTCCACATGGCTAGACGCGGGTTTACAGTTTGTTAAGAACTACGAAAAAGTCGTACAGTCAAGTTCAAGACTAACACAACAGAAATACTGTATATTATCCAGGAGTAGCCCTGGCATTTATTAAAAAAAAAATAAATAAAATAAAAAACAGACAGCCGGGCATCTTTTTTTTATTATCAGTCAGCTGCTCGCACCAAGAACCGGCTACTACTGGAGACCGGCGTCTTTTTTTTTTGGCGCAATGTGTTCAAATACAGCGTTTATTGGAAGTGGGGCAGTCAAGAGACAGGCCACTAATAAAAAATATGCGGTAGGTTATCTTTACTTTACATCATTTAGCAGACACTATTATCCAAAGTTATTGGATAACTTTGAATTTCAACAAATTTCAACAAATTGAATTGTAAATGCCATGAGCGTATTGCACCAATTGGCAAAACTGGTCTGTTTTAGAGCGTGTGTGGTTTTTTTATTTTTTTATTAAATTGAAACTAGTTTAATAGTTGTGATTATGACAGCTTCAGCCCCTCTACACTGCATATTTTAATCGTGTGAGCCACTATAATTTCTTAAATATAATGTTTTAGTTCTGTTCAGACAACGACACAATGATGAACAAAATGACACAGTGGACATAAAAAACACATTAAAATAAACCACAGCCCTTCACAGAGCAATAGCGGTAAATTGCCGGAAAATTCCCAGTACGACTTAACCATTGAGTAGCGTTCACACGGTGTTTTGCGTCTTTTTGCCAGTAAAGAACCATTCCAACAGCGTTTTCCAAATACTGTTTTTTTCTGTGACATCATCAAATGGTGACACCTTTTAACAGCTGCGCCTGTGTAAACAGGGATGACCTGTCAATGTTTTTTTTGTCAATGGTTTCAGCTTCGTTTTTCTTTTTACAAAACTTCACATTCATGCAGTTGCATTTGTCACAGAGACGTTATAATGTCGAGACAGTTGGCCGACATTTTCCTGACTGTGACTTCTGTAAACCGCAGAGTAAATGCGCCACCCACGTCAGAATGTTTTTTTGGCTCTTACGTCAATCGTACTACTGCGTACTCATTCCGCGTTCAGACCAAGCAGCTACCTGGCAATTTAGCGGTATTGTTGCAGCTACATTTCCCAGTAAATTGCAAATAGCAAATTCACCCGTATTTTTTTTTTAAAGTGCATGTTCACACATTACCGGTAAAATATGTATGTGTGAAAGGGGCTAGTATTGACATAGTGAGTGCATATGTATGTATGTGTTATGATGGAGAGTCATGTTTCTGTATAGAGTGCGGCGATGGCTACCGCGCTATGCAGCAATAAAGATGAAGAAATAGCTTTGTGAGTCTCGGTGCTGCAGAGCAAACCCAGCAGCCTGTGACAGACTGTCAAACTACGTAAAGGCAAAGCGCCATCCTCATGGGTTTCTCTAAACGTGTTCCGCTTCCCGGTAATGCTCTGATTTGACAGGTTCCACTGTCATTATTAATGATTACAGACTCTTTTTGGTCTTGCTGGTGTGATCTCCACAGATGCTTCCAACAATGGGTGCATTCAATTCAATTGGGAGCATTCGGCAACGGACATTGGCCAGGCTCGTGTCTCAAGGGGCGTATAACAACATGTTCTGCTGGTTCAGATGTCAACAAATCAGCCCCCTGTGATGGTTGTGAGACCCTCACTCAGGCTTGAGCATCCTCCACGAGACAAGTTACACATGGTAGATGTTTTCAACTGATGTCATTCCTGAAACAAGAAACCGCTGAGCTGCCCCTTCGGATGCATTCTACCCCTTGGGTGTATACGGTGGTCAGCATGCCCTGCTGAGTGGGAAGCTTCAGACGTCTGCTTTGGAAGACAGCAGAAGAGGTTTGTTGTTTCCATACAGAGACTCTGTGCTCATTGGATTGTGGCAATAAATCTAACAAGTGATGCCTAGTCCTGGGCAGCAATAAAGAATGTTTCTCTCACAGGCATTTGTAGAGATATAGGTAGGTATATACTTTTTATTGATCAAATATCCTGTGTTATATTTAAACAATGTCTTGCCTTCTATATTTTGGTCCATATTTTAACATATTGTAGTTATTTATATTGGTTATTCAGTGTGTATACTCTACACACCATTCATTATCACATCTTTCTTTTTGCACCAAACGGAGTAGCAATACTAATTTCATTGTAACCCAGTGATACAATGACAATAAAGGCATTATATTCTATTCTATACTTCATTATCCACTATATACTAGGTATCCACTCAAACAATATGTTCTCTATAGTGGGAATGGATCCTACCAAAGGCTGCAAGCCTATGCTTACTTCTGTCCTGCAGTTGTTTCCCTGCAGGTGAACTCCTAGTCCGCTTAGCACTGTACAGATCTTCAGACTACCAAGGGCTTGAAGTTTCTAGGGCACATTGGTCTCCATTTCACTCATGGTGTAAAAATCAGTTTATGTCCTGGTGCTTCCTCTTAAACCTTCAAGAGAGTTTGTCTCTGGCATATGCAACTGCTGGCCCATCAACCAATCAAGTTCCACTAGGGCCATCTCAAATAACTTCTCACTCCCTGATTTCAGGAAACATAAATTATACATGAAACCTAGACGTGATTATTTGACCGTAGCTATTACACGTGGGTGTGAAATGGGGCATCGGAAGGTGTGGAGGAAGGTGCAGCATGAAAATTCTACGCATGTAAAATGATTGATAATCTCAAAATTTGTCCACCAATAGTGAACTTGACTTCCCCCTCTTTTTCATATTTTTTTAGTTGCAAAAGCAAGGTGGAAATGTTACAAAAATAACAAGTACAAAAGTACTTAAAAATAGTAGTTAATGTAATATATTTTGAGTATTTTAGAAAATAACTTCTCAGGCTGTTTTGGGCCAGTCGGAGGATCAGCATCAGTCCACACATGCACCGAACAAACGCTTCCACGTACGAAATGAAACCAAGCTCTGCACAGCTACAAGCCGACTGATGCTTTACCACTAGAAGCTGTCTCTTCTGAAAAGAGTTGAGCTGCGAATAAGATAAATAAGTGTGTGTAGAAAAACACGTGTTTTGGTCTGATCCATTGTGAAAAATTATGCGACTGACTATTGCCACATGCGGTAATTATACGACAACATCCGGTAATAAGGGACTCGACAGGAGCCTGTGAGGGTTACATTCAGAGAAGCTCAAGTCTGATCGGCAGCTCTGGCTATCATTTTTGGTTTTTATTAGTCCACATTTACATGAGCTATAGAACCTGGGCTGAAAGACTGGTGACTGATGAACACTTCTGATCAGCCATCCATCATCTCCCCGACTGGCTAGGTTTCTAGCTGACGCGGTCACCGAACGTGCAAACTACAGATCCTGCAGGGACACGACCGTTTCTGCGAGTGAGTCGGTTACAACTGACATACCCATTTCTACTTGGCTGAACAGACGTTTCTGACTAAGAAAGCGTACATGAGTCGGCTCGGCTTTTTTAAAAGGACTCCAAGAGAACATTTGGTTCTCGGATCATACACACACAACACACACGTCATTTTTCTGGAAGGATAAACATAGTTGTTTTCCTCAGCCTGTATTTGACCTGATGCTGGTGCTGCTTTCCTGTGGTGGAATCAGAGCAGACGTGAGGCTTTAGAGTTTAGAGCTCATCCACCATCTCGCCGTCTGTCTGGAACTGTTGCAACACTGCTGCAATCTCACCACCATGCACAGCATTTCATCGCATCAACCAATACATTGCAGAGAGAAATCAGACCAAAAAAATGAAAACAAATGGAGAAAAACACAATGATCAATGTCTCGAATGAGCTGAAACAGCCGAGCTTGATTTCAAAAGCAACCGGGTTTGAGAAACAGATCAAAGCTGCTGTTGGACATTGATGCTACTGTACCTGACCTGCTCATACCTGATAAATCCTCTTTTGGAGCTCCTGCAGACAAAGAGAAGCATGAGCGAGTCCGTCACATGACCTGCGGCGGCCTGAATCCTGTCTACCATCATCACACATTCCACTTTAACGCCACGGAGAAGAGCGACATGACTGTGGAGAAGTTCCAAGCATTACCTGCTCTCCCTCCGTGAAGACTCGGCTTCCAAAGCTCCACGTGATGGTCGGGGTCGGGTCTCCAGTGGCCTCGCACGTCAGGGTCACTTGTTCCTCCATTTCTGTGGTTGTCTGGCTGTCCAAGTAGGTGATTTTAGGTTGTACTGAAAGAAGGATTATTGATGTTAACTACTTTAACACTCAAGAACCAGACAGGGACGTGTTATAACTCAGAGTAGGCGAAAACAATTCAGCAGACTAACTGTGACATGTACGGTGATGGTAACAAGTATTCAGACAACAAGTACAATCAAACTTTAATTGTAATCTGACTTTACGTCAGAGTGGAATTTTAAAACCTCGCTTCAAGAATTTGTCAATTCTTCAGACTTCCTCGTGCCTTCTTACCAAAGACTTTGAGACCAAGTTCTTGCTCAGTCTCCCCAGCTTTGTTCTTAGCGGTGCAAGTGTAATCGCCTTCGTCCAGCTTGTCCACTTGCAGAATTGTCATTTCTGATCCATCTTCATTAAAGCTGTATTTATTCCCACTCTCCAGCTTCTCTTCATTCCTGGGGAGGAAATGGTTTCAGAATGGACTAGACAGTGGTACCCAGACTTACAAAATGAATCTACGCTAAGAGCGGCTTTGTTGCGCAAAAATCGTTAGGTGCGCCACATTTTATATCCATTTAATCCGTGCCAATACTCTGTAAATTTAGACACGCATTTCTTTATAAATTGTGTAATAAAAATGACATGTTACATAGCAGTTGTTTAGCTTGCCCTTTGGCAGGTGTTTATAAAGGTAGATCTCACATGAACAGTTGTTTATATCGTCATCTTAAAAATACGTCACTCAAATCCCTGAGATTACGTTGTCTCGCAAGACTGTATGACAATAATGTTAAATGTCAAACAATAATGCTGACGTCATTATAATGTTCCGTACAGAGTATTTAGAGTGCATCTCTCTTCCTTTCCCTCGCTATGGGTGTTGCTATTTTTCCTGTGGGGTCTGGTGGTTTTTTAATGACTTTTGTGCTGGAAAAACTGGCTCTACCTGGCAACACTGTGACACAGACAGGGAAAAGAGGAACACAACACAGTTCGGAAACAAGTCTTATACTTTTTTTGGAAGCAAGATCACTGAAAACTAAAATTTGATGTTTTTATTTTTTTGACATGCATGAAGATCAAATGACCGTTTTTACACGCCTAGACTTGTCCGTCTCCCTGCATTCTAGCTGCAAGAGAAAAAAAAAAACAGTTTTCCTCGGAAACGTGTTTCGTAACTCATAGCTTTTGTTAGCCAAGACATTTGTAAGTCGGGGTACCACTGTATAATAATAATATTAATATTCACACACTTTTTAGATTGAATAGCAAGAATGATCTAAAACCTGATTCAGTCTCTAATAATATAAAACATGATGTTCTGCTGTACTAGGAGTTCTACTGTACTGAGTTAGAACACAGATTTTGTGTACAAATATTGTAATTAATGTCTACTAGATGTAATGTTCACCCCACCCCCAATACCATGACATAACACCGATACAGTCGGAGCACTAGAAAATATCGCTATCTGAATTTTCACTCTTATCGCTCATCCCTATGTTCTACATTAAATTGAATATAGTGAAAACCCCAATTTTGTTTTAATTAAGCCAAAAAAATCTGAAAGAAGACAAAGCAATATGGCCAGAGAGTCTACAGCACTTTGTTTGTTCTCACCTTCCTGTTAATAGTACAAATACGTCCTCAAGAACAAAAAAACCAAGCCAATTTCTCACTCCATTACTTCTGCTCTATTCCCCTATTGTTGGTGGTTCCTGTAGACTTTCCAGAAATCATTAGTTTTTGAACATGGTGGTCACTACTTGATTTAAGGTCAAGCAGGCAATAAATACTCTAACCCTTCTCTGGGGAAAGGGGAGAAAACGACAAACAGGAGGGAGAATCGACTCTGACCTCACCACCACCATCCCCCAGATCCGCAAGACAGCGAGAAACAACTCACACGCTAGTTTAAATCAGAACGGTTCGAGCTTTACCGGCTCCAGGTCACCAGAGGCTCAGGAAATCCATCAGCGTCACAGGCCAGGAGGGCAGAGAAGCCCATGTCAGCCGTGGCGTTGGTTTCCACCTGACGGATTCGAATGCTGGGAAGAACTGAACAGGGAGAAGAGAGGAAGATGAGACGACGTGCTATCCAGAAACCTAACGCTAGGAGGAAGTTAGACTTTATAAAGGAAAAGTGAACAGAAGTAAAAAAAAAAATCTAAACTTTAATCTTTGAAGCTTTTAAACTTTAATATGTAACAAGAAGCAATAAGTTATCTGAATGCATTTTTACTTATGGTCAAATGGAGAGTGGCTCTGTGATATCACCTAGATGATATAATGAAAAAACTAATATGCTGTAATCTTTAAATTGACAGGAAAAGTAACCAAATACGTTTGATTTGTTTAAAATAATAAGACGTAATTATTTTAAGCGCAAAATAAAAAAAACAAACAAACGTAAATGTGAAGCATTTTTGTTTGTTTCATTGAACTTTTTAATTATTTTTGGCACTAATCTGATTCCACACGTTCACCAAGTGAATACGCTGAACGCTGTTTAGATTCTCACGCTTGTTCACGATGCAGAGAGGAACAGACGGTGCATCATAACAGTCTCTCATTTGTCACTAAACATCATTTTGAATCTCACCATTAACAACAACTTTAATGCTGCGGAAGTCGACCTCCCCCCGGGCCTTGATACGCCCCTCGCAGGTGTACATGCCCTCGTCGATCTTCCGGATCCCTCGGATTTGCAGATGGTTGTTATTCAACGTTTGGAAACGTACTGCAGAAAACAGAAGCGGTTCCGTTAGTAAGAATTCAAAAACAATTAAAGTCATGTAAATGAATATCATATCTAAATGTAGTTTTGTAAAAACAAAGCGTTTTGGTTGCTTAGAACCAACAATCCTCTGCAGTCGCTCTGACACTGATCTACACTGGCACTTGTCAGCTCGTGAGTGATTACGCTTTCTGAATACATTTGTGTGAAGTGATCATCTCGATCCACAGAGGAACTGAAGAACTCTCCAGTGATAGAGGTCAAGCAGCCCAGTGAAACATGCGCATATGTCGGTACTGTATCACACAAGCGTCACCACCCATTGCTGAACATCCCATCATACAGCAGCCTGCTCAATTTGGACCTACTTATCCGCTCAAGAAAACCGACTTTGAGTCTTAACACTGTGGATCATCAAGTTAAACAGGACGTCTGCTCCCAGTAAGAGGAACCTAGCAGAAGATTTGGGAGAAGCGTGAATCTAATCTTTCCGTTTGGGAGCAAATCCGGGTGAAGATCCGGGCGAGTCACCGACACCGGAGAATGTTCACAGTTTTTGTACACCCCACAACGCAAGAACGTCTGACCAGACTGATCAGTGTCTTGCACAAGGACACTTGTAGAACCATCCGTAGGGGGATTCAAACTGGCACCACAACTCCCTAGTGGACCAAGATGGTTTGGTCTACAAATTTGAAGCGAGGTCATGCCTCAAATGGAGAAGTTCAAGTATCTTGAGGTCTTGTTCATGAGTGAGGGTAAAAAGGAGCATGAGATTGACAGACCAAGTGTTGCATCGACAGCAGAATTGAGGACAATGTACCAGTCAGTCTTTGTTCCAGCCTTTACCTATGGTCATGAGCTTTGGGTCATAGAGCTGAAATGAGTATCCTCAACAATCTTGTGTGCGTGACTCTTCTCCTCAGCTCAGGGGGCTGGGGCTTTTGTTTCAGATGCCCCTGGGATGACACTCAGGGGCAATCCGACTGCGAGGACACACCGGAGGGACTATGTTCCTCTGTGTCCCCCTTGACGAGCTGGATGGATGGATGTTCATTTGCATAGCACTAATAGTGTCTTGAACTAGCATTGACATCAGTCAAGTTAACTTCATTGCACAATTGGTACATGTGTTAAAACAATTCTCCATATGTGTAAAACATTTCACTTGTAAATACACTACGTTTAGTTTAGGCTTGTGCTTATGTGTCTTATGTACAGAAAATTGAAGTGTATAAAACCGGCAAAGTATGCTCATAGCATCTCTAAATATGATTCATATCTTCTCCTGTATAGATTGTTCATGGTTTCTGTTAATATAGTATCTGCTCATAATATTCATATTCATATCTTCTCTGTATATTGCTACTCATAACCAATATTCGGCACTTGTGGTTAGACATAAACTGCATTTCGTTGCCTTGTGTATGTGTAATGACAATAAAGTTGAATCTAATCTAATAAAAAAAAAACAATGAACAAACATTTATGTGATTTGGAATTTGGGTTAATCAAAACAAACACTGTTTTACACACCACACTAGACACCAGACAATCAACTGTAGTTACATCTCACCGTCTTTCTCAAACTGTATCTTTCTACTTTTGTATTTCCAGAGGACGGTGGGCTGAGGGGAGCTGCTGACATCACACACAATAACGGCGGTGTCCCCTTCAGTGAACTCCTGAGGTGACGGGACATTTGTGAAAGTGATTTTTTCTGCAAGAAAAACCAGAGATAACAAGATTAGAAACTTGAAATGAAGCTGTTTCACCTCACAGAATTCTGCATCTGTGCAAACACACCAGATGTTTTGGTCCCATTTGACTAAGCCTAGCAAAAATTCATATTTTAGCACATATATTAAATCATGCAGACCAATCTCAAACCAAAAACTCTCATTTTCTAGTTTCCATTTAAAAAAAAAATCTTTTTTATTGAAAGCACTTGACATTCCAGCAGTTTGAATTTCAAATGAGCGTCTCACGGTAAATCTTCAGATTGACGGTCGCCTCGGCCTCCCGATTGCCACGGCTGGCCACACATTTATATGTGCCGGCGTCCTCCACATTGGCATTGTAGATGGTGAGAGTGGAGGACAACTCATCATTCCGAATCACGCTGATGTCTGGTCTGCCAGGATCAATTTTCGCCCCGGTTGGAGAAAACCAGTTGATATCCTTGGCGCCACCAATAACTACAACCAAAACCACAGACATGTCAATTTCAATCTGCAAAAACGATACACAATCCTGATGTGTTTTTTTCAGGGTTAAAAATGGAAGAGCTAGTGTTTTTTTCTGGGTGAGTTTTTTCTCCTTTAAGCTTGTTTCACATCCACAGAGTAAAGGTCTCAGTCGGATCAGGGTTCTGGTGTCAGGGTTCTACAGCGTGGCTGATTCTCCGGTGACCGGCTGATCATTGACTTGTTTACCGGGTCAATCACAGACACACAACACCAGAAGATTCAACTTTAATGTGGCGGGAGTTTAGTGTTTCGGTAAACGCTTGAATCGCTCTGGCACGGCGCCGTCACTGGTCTTCTTACAATGAGGGTCTGCAGCATCTTTTTTTTCATAGCAACAAACAATCACATTTGGCTCCGCTTTGGCTTTCCGTTTTATTGGGCCGAATCCTAAAGTCAAGTCAAGTCAAGTCAACTTTATTTATAAAAGCACTTTTAAAACAGCAGACTGACCAACGTGCTTTACATTAAAAACATAGTCACATATAATCCAAAACACAATCACAAAAAAATTAAGAAATACATAGATATATTACTAAAAGCACAAAAAATAAGGACTCAAATGAATCACTAAAAATGACTAAAAATAAAAAAAAATAAAAGTCCCAAAAGAAATTGTATCTTATAACACAAATTTTCACGTTCAGATGTGAAATCTGTGAAAACGAAGATAAACGCACTTAATCCCCTCGCCACAGCAATCTGAATGCGGTGCTTTTAGCGAGTCTGCTCAGAAAATCTGTTAAAATTTATTTGCTTTTCCGATGTGTGTGATGCCTTTATTCAGTCCGTCAGGGAATCGCGTCAGGGCAGATTGTACAGGCTCTTTCAATGCTCACATTTGCTCAGTTTTCATTTAACAAATTGGACCTTCGAAAGTAGCTGTTTGAGCTGTTTGTTTGTTTTGGGAAGAATAAAGTGTTTAATATTATTTTAAGGGTTACTTCTAGTCTTATTTTGGCTAATAATGCAAGCTTCAGGAGGGGGTGGTGTCCGGCCCCACTCTGTTGGGGCAGCCACTTTATTGGGCCAATTGGTTGTCCCAATTAAGGAGGGTCTGTGATTGAATATCATTTGTAACATGCAGAAACACGATCAGCCTCTTTCAGAGAACAAAGAGAGAAAATTGAGTTATTTTTTAACGTCTAAAATTATTTAAGGTCTCCTATCGAAATTTTCAACCATATTATGTCTACTCAGACTAAGGAAGGTTGATTTAACGGGAGCTAGAGACGGAAGAGTCAGGAAGTCTCCAGGTGAGTGCGACAAATACCTTCACACAGAAAGAAGCGCGACTCCCCGACACTGATCTCGCCCTGAGCAGGAGTGATGTCCACCTGCAGACACACTAGAGAAGAAGAAGCAGGTTATTCCATTTTATCTCATTTATCTCCCACACCATTACATGCACATAGATTTGTTTGACTTAACATTTTTAAACAAACTTTAACTGTATCAAAAAAATTATTAAGAGTGGAAATAAAAGTGAGCAGCCGGAAACATCACAAGCACGTAGAAAATCATCATCACTGGGGCCACGCCCATGGACCAGCTGTCCATCATCACCACCGGGGCAACGCCCATGGACCAGCTGTCTGCCATCACTACCGGCCACGCCCATACACCAGCATTACAACCTCTCTCTCTCTTTCTCTTTCTAATACAACTACTGCATGGATTGGAGTTACCAAGCTCTATGGTAAGCGGACAATCCCTACTACTTTGGAGTTGAGAAAGTAGTTTATTGTTGAGAACTGTTTTTTTTTTTTTAATGAATGAGTCTTTCTTTAGCAAGGCATGCTGCGAGATTCACGAGCTGTAATCTCAGAGATCACCGCATGAAATCACTTTGAAGAATCACAGGAACAAGAGAAGCCAGCGCGAGTTTTTCTGTTCAGCTAAACAAGCTGCAGCGAGTAACCTTCTGCGCTTTACACAACCCACACGGACGTTTACAGGAATAAATACCGGCCTTATTTATAGGAGCGAGACAAAAAAACGTGCTTTAAAAGGTAAAAACATTTAGAAAAAATTCTGTTCAAAAATTAAACATGCAATAAATACCACGTTTAGCCAATTAGTGACGTAAATTGTATGAAACCATTATATTCTTTAATAAGTTTTACGTTTGTGAGTGTGTGTGATGAAGATGATGAAGACCAATAGGTTCACTGCTCCGCCTCGTCTTAGATCCATGTGTCACATTCAGAAACACTTCAATGATGTGTAGTGCTAAATAACTACAGTACCAGACAGCACAGTAGTTACACACTAACTACTAAATACACTCAGTAGTAGCCAACCAAATCAAATTAAATAAACTTTATTTGTCCCTGTGGGGCAATAACATGTATTTATTGTACCAGACACTGTACAAAACTGTACAAAGCAGCAATGTAACAAAATGATTAAAAATAAATGCACAGATCAATGCAAAATATCGATAAATAGTTTCAGAGCTTTAATTTAAAGTGGTGTATGACAGCAGTTAATGATATTAAAAGTGGGGTAGAATAAAGGTGATGAAGGCTGACGTTGTGAAGACATGAAGTATAGCATCACTGTAAAAGCCAAAGCCCTGCACGGATCTGTGACTCATCTACTATTCTAAAGCTTTGATTACGATCTCAGTGAAGTGCCGTCACCACAAAGCGAGAAGAAAAGTAGTTTAAATCCCAGTCAGAGGGTGAAGTTTGATATGGGTTTCCTCTGGGTCTCTGGTTTGCACCCACCATCCAAAAAAGAACTACAGTCAAGAAAATTGCTCAGAGGTGTGAGTGAGAGTGTGTGTGTGTGTGTGTGTGTGTGTGTGTGTGTGTGAGTATGAGTATGAGTATGTGTGTTTTGTTCTGTGATTGGTCAGCGACCAACACTCCGCACTCAAGCTACTAGGTACTTAAGCTTAATTTTATTAAAATTCTGACAACAATGTATTTTTGTGTCATAAATATGTTTTGAGACCATGCAAACTAGGCAAAACCTTCCCAGCTGCTGCACATGAACCTTTTTCTACAAGTGCAGCTCTCACCAAAAAGCTCACGACAATCCCCATGTCATCCAGCGCCGTTGCCTGGCAACGTGTCATCCCGTGTCGGGAAGCTGCAGTGTGTGCCGAGTATGTTAATCTGTCGAGAGGAAGAAGGTGCCGGCAAACCACGTGTAGTGCGGCCATGACATGACCCTCGCGCGGTCACCAGGACCCCAGACACGCCATCGGAAAGATCCGCTCCTATACGGCGTAAACACAAACGTTTGGGCAGAACACAAAAAGTGACTCACAAACTTTAAATAAGTGCATTCAGAGTTTAAACATGTCAACGTGGTTCGCTCGCATTTTATAGTGAGGCTGTGTCAACGAGGCAAAGCTGGATCAACGCTTTGTTTACAGTCGAGAGAATATGACGAGCTTCTAAAGATCTTTCCATAATGGTTGAACTGGGGTCGAAGCTGAAGTAATACGTGAGCCGCTAAAGTCTGCCTTTGTGTAGCGGCGCGTGATGCATGAGGCGAGTGACGTTACGTAACAAGTCAGTTTGCTCGCATATGGGGGACGATCTGGGGCAAACCGTCAAGCTGCGAGCGGTTGTTAAGTCAGCCTCGCATTTGCCTGCAGATCACGCCGCAGCCACAGCCATGGTCCCTGCTAGCGGTTTCTATGGAAACCACCCCCAACCCCCATCCCTCTCAGCTCACAATCTTTACCAAGGGGATGCAACAGACCACCACTGGATAAGCCCACCACGGGAAGGGAAGATGAGTCTCTTGGCTGAAGGATGGAGGTCCTCACATCCGCCTTCATTTCACATCCTTTAATATCAGAAGTGAATGGGCTTCCCCAGATTAAAAGCGTCGTTCTGTCTCGACATTAGATGATGTGCTTCTCAAGCAAACCACACATTGAACCACACATGGAATTGCACATTATGTTTTTACCTTTTACAACTGCACCATTATTTTTGCGCAGTTGTATTTTTGCACAACCTATTTATTGTCGTTTCTTGCTTTTGTTCTCATTGATGTTTGCATTTTTGCCGTCACTGCTGTCTTTTAAATTGTCCCTTTCATTTCTGTTTTTTGCTGCTGCTGAACACGAAAATTTCCACTAGTGGGATTAATAAAGTGTTATTTATCTATCTGGAAAAGACACCTAGCTGGTTAGGATGGTTGAGTGTGTGTGAGATAAGAGCCCGAGCTGGACTGTAAAGTTCTGCGTGGTCACACACACTCTCGCCTACAGGGATTGGACATAAATAATCTGGAGGTGAGACTGATCGGGCTCTAACCAGTGAGCCACACCGCGCTCACACATCCAAACACATCTATATAGGTGTGTGTGTGGGATTAATGTGCACAGTCCCTAAACGGTGCACAGTGGTTACAACACGGCGCTTAATAGACAGACTGTTGTAAACGCCATTGATCGATGTGCTCATCTTCAGGAGACGTTTAGAAGAGAACACCGTGTTTCAGACACGCCGCTCACGTGTTGTGCTTGTCGTACTGTAGATGGCGGGGAGAGGCTGCATCACTGGACGTCATCATCGCCACGACAGAAGCTGCACATTTCAGCGTGGGGCTGGACGGGGGCGTGTCAGACGTGAAGTGTCCTGGTGTCTTCTTCACTTCAGCCAAGAGGGTTTACATCAAGTTCTGAGCATTTGTAAGGCGCTTTTCACAGTTTTAACTGTCTCAAAACGCACGTGTGAATATGTAAGAGAATTGTTGCTTTTCACTCATTTGATCGCCTGGATTGTTGGTGTTGTTGGTGCATAATCACATGGCTATGATTATGACAAGACAAAGACCAGTGAGCAAGCACATATGCGACAGTGGCCAGGTAAAAAACCTCTCTAGCGAGAAAGAAACCCTGGGGAGAACCCGGCTCACTGGTGCCAGTCTCCTCTGTCATTCTAACACTACACAATAAGTGCGTTGGTTGTTCCGCGCCATTTTAATGATGGTGCCGGAAGGTGTTTCCCTCCTCAGTGGGGAAAGAGGCGGCTCCATGTCTCCACGTAAACAGCGTCATCATGTCTACGGAGGTCCAGGAGGCATCATAGTGAGGAGGAACCTAAAGCTCCTAGGATATTTCGGTTGTACGGTACTTGGCGCTCAGACAAAACACAGCTATTAGAAAAACGTGTACCAAAAGTACCATAATGAAAGATTTTGACAGGTTTAGGAGGTGCAGGTGTGATTCGGTTCCAATCAGGCTGCGGCCGCTTGACCTCACAACTTCGACGCGTCTCACCATGACTCGCACGCTCCGGTGCTCACACGCTTCATTTCAACTGGATATCCAAGGAAGAATGCCGACATTTGCATTAAATTAATTTTGCCAGTTGGAGTCTCCTCATTGGCCTGTAGTTAAGCACACAACAAGCAAAGCATCTAGCTCGGTATATAGACGCTGTTCATGCTCTAAACCTCCACCACTACAAAAACCAAATCGAACAAAAACCGGGGAGAAAACGAACGAAAAACGGGCAGGAACGAAGACGTTTGGATTTATATGGAAAGTTGACAACCAGGCTGCATGAGATCAAATGAATAAAAAGCAACAGTTTTCTTACATAATCACACGTGCCTTTTGAAAAACTGTGAAAAGCGCCTTACAAATGCTCAGAACTTGAACCTGAACCACATCACGTCACTTTCCCAGCTGGATGAACTGTAACACGGCGAGTTCCACACTGAACGCCGTCAGCCAGTCACGCAGGAAATAACGGCTGCACGACAGCGTGTCTAATGCTGGGAGCTCTTAGTCCCAGTGCTGGACACTTCATGCACAGAGTGTGTACTAATAATACATGTAGTTTATTAATAGACAATTTATTATTAGTTGGCATGTGTGTGCGTCATAGTGAAATTAGAGAACAATTTATATATTGTGTTTAAACATTTGTAGGGCTGGAAGATTAATTGAAAAGTCATGAATATTGACACTCATAACTTATAATCTTATAACTTTTAATTGTTACAAATTTTGCTGGTCGATTATTTCAATTACCTTAACTGCTCATTTTCCGTGTTAAAAAGAAAATAATGTATTTTGTTTCTAAATTTGAAAGTTATTTATCTTTACTTTTTATTTAAGCAATTTCAGTTGTTGATGTTCAATAAACAATTAAATAGAAGATCTGTGTGTGTGTGTGTGTGTGTGTGTGTGTTCCATCAACTATTTTAAAATCAGGTAATCAAAAATCTTATATATGTCAGCATATTTGCTGTACAAAACATGTCAGAGAACTACTGTTAGAGGGCAAAAAAATCTAAATAAATAAAATAATCATTCATTAATTGTAATTGTGTTCAAATGTTCAATTTATCGAGATTTTGATGCTTGGACTAACCTCCCAGTTACGTGTAAAAGATAGACTTGAAGACAAGTGTGTGCCTCGGCATAGTTTCTGCTTTGTTTATTTTATTTTACTCAAATCCATTTTCTTTTGTAAACCTTGTGACGTTTTCCCATGAGATACGCAAAGCTGATGAAAACCGCGACGATAAATGTGTTTGTGCCTAGAAATCTCCACCATGCGATAGAGAGTGTGAACGTGAACTGCCGTGTGTGAGCGTCTCCCTGCTCCTCTTTACTGCCTCGTGTCTGTGTTGTGTTCTTATTCACAAACTCACAATATAACCCGCATAAGATATGTGTTGACTTGATATAATAACAGTATCTGAAGCTCCGCAGTTTTATATGAAAACTTAAAACATTTGGCCGCCATGTTGAGCGGTTTGGAATCGGAAGATCTGATTTCATTTATTCGAAAGAACTGTAAAGCACCGCAAGCCAAAGCTTCAACACTACTAGCACAGAGCGATTTGATTGCGTTCTTCGTTTTGAACTGTTCTTTCTGCTTCAAAGCTCTTGCAATCTCATGGACTCTTTTCAGCCGTTAGCGTGGAACAACAGTATGCCGTTTGGTGTGTCTATTCAAATAATATTGATTGTATTGAGTCTTACTTCTTTCAGTATTTTTTTGTCCATGTTAGAAAAGGTTAAATGCATGTCAGACTCAAGAGCTTATTATTTTATTTAAAAAAAAAAAAAAAAAAAGCGCCTATACGCACCTCTGCATAAAGACGACGTCATTCTGTTCCTGTTCCTGAACAATTGTTCCTGACTTGAAATATTTACGCATGTTTTTGAGCGTCTAAAATAAAAGAGGGTACTTATATTGTCGTAAATACGGTAACAAGCGGTTGACATAACTCGGTATCAGTGCAGTACAACTGTTATGTAACATGCTTTTTTAATACAGTTATAGCACTTATCACACATTTAAAAAAAATATATATATATATATCTGAATTTACGGAGGCTTGGAATTAATTAGTGCATTTACTAGGGACGCACCAATACCACATTTTTGAAAAACTATTACTTGAATTTCAGTAGTCGCCAATATCAACACCCATACCCGCTCCCCGTGAAGCAGAGATGGAGTGATAAAAAATGGATGTGCAGATTTATTTACTGTGAAAAAAATGTTGTCAAGCTTAGTAAATAAGGATACTACTAATCTTAACTGCCTTATACAAAGGATAATTGTTCATTATTGGTTTACTGTCATTTTTATTTTGATAAAGTTCTTTTCCTCATTCTAGTTTCAGCTTCAATCTTCTTTCTTTCTTCCTCGTTAGAGAGGTTTTTTTTACCTGGCCACTGTCGCATATGTGCTTGCTCACTGGTCTTTGTTTTTGTCTTTGTCATAGTAATAATCATAGCCATTTACTTACCAACAACCAGACGATCAAATGAATACAAAGCAACAATTCTCTTATATATTCACACGTGCGCTTTGAGACAGTTAAAACTGTGAAGCCTTACAAATGCTCAGAACTAGAACTTGAACTTGAACGTGAAATTGCAAACATGGGACACATAGCCGCATATAGGCAAACGCACGACACACCATCATGTAAAAAGCAAACCCACAACACAGTCACGTAAAAGACAATTACACAACACACATTCACATTAAAAAAACTTCCTCCACAGAATGTCCAGGCCACATTCCGTAATCAGGCATCTGCTGCACTAGAAGTCAGCGCATATCTATAAAGTCTACACAACCTGAACCCAACCAAGCGCAATTCCAGACGGCACCACTGCGAGGACTTTTCTGAAGTGCGCTGAGACTAGGACGGAAGAGTGTGATTTCTTCTCCGCACCGCGGGACGCCACGACTCCTGCACACACCTGCACTTTATCGCCTCACAAAGCAGACGCGCGTCACGACTCCGGACCGCCTCCCGCGCAGAAGAGACCCATCAGACTCTGACTTCACGCCGAGTGTGTTTGCACATGCAGCGAGTTTGATGTGGTGACAGAAGCTTCTAGTAGGAAGTAGAAAGCCAAAGCACAGTCGTTCTCTGTAGAGGCAATGTGAAGCAGAACACATTGGTTTATAGACCCTATCATTTTAATTTAGCAATAAAAGTTGATTGATTTATTGACTTTAAATTCTCAATATCTCATAAAGTAAATAGACTTTTTATGACACGTCAATGCAAACTAGAAAATGTAGGAATCCTTCAACTAGGGGTGGACGGTAGATCGGTATGAACGTGAATACTGGTATTGAGTTGTGCCATGATATAGATTTTGCAATACCGTGAATATCGTTACACATTTTTAAAAAATACAGAATCAATTCAGATCTTCAAGATACAAATCAATAGGGGAAATTTTTGTCCCATAATTATCTTTTTTTTTTTTCAAAACAGCATCTCATGCAAATCAACTCACGCATATTGTGAAGGCCTCTGCCTTCCTACTTTTGACTGGGTAATGCTCAACGTGATCGGTAGTTTAATTGGTCTTTTTAACTGTCTAGTGATGAGGGTGGGTCTTCGTGCTTGCCGAGAGCTTCATTTTAAAAATGGCAGATGCTTCTCCAGTTTTCATCCTATTACTTGTAACAGTTAGAATACAAATGTTGCCTATAATGTAAGTAAGGTCTACATTAGACCTTACTTGCTGAATTTCTAACGACTGCAGTCACATGTTACATTAGGAGTTATCAAAACCAAAGAGAGACACCGACGACAGAGAAGAAGATAGAGAGAGAGAGAGAGAGAGAGAGAGAGAGAGATGTGATCAGTTTTTTTTTACCTGCTTATACGTTTTGAGTCGAAAAGGAAGTTAAGCTTCGAAAGCTAAGAACTTTATTTGAACACATAGATACGTGCTTATATTTAAAAGTAGCACGGCTTTTATGTCATAAGTTAGACAACATTGTAAATATATGCTCCATTTGATTTTACATTGACAATACGTGTGTGAAGACCATTTATTTTTACAACCTTTCAGCAGGCCAGTAGGCATGTATATTATTGTTTATGTATTGTTATGTAACATTTTAGTTTGAATTATATTTTATTCTCTTGATTGCTGCAATATGCTTATTAAATAATTGCATAATTTATAACACATTTTGCTTCATTTATTCATTCATTTGAAATAATGAATAATGATAAGAATAAAATTTGAATAAAAAATGAAATTTCCCCGCTGTGGGACTAATAAAGGATTTTTCAATTCAATTAAATTCAATAATTTAGCGACTCCCAAGAAAAGCACTAAATAAATAAACAAACTTGAACTTAATAACTGGCCCATTCCTACCCTAAAATGTAGTCAATATTTCTCTGAAAACGATGAGTCCAGAGTCCAGACTGAGACACATTCGGCGCTCTCGGGAAGGAAGTCAACGAAGAGTCAGAAAAGAGTGTAAATGAAACGCAAAACGCTAACGGCTGCTTCAGATTTCTGCAAATCTTCAGAGGCGATTACACCGTGATAACGATTGTTGGCAAAGCGTTGGTGAATGCGTGTGACACGCGTTACCCGAAGGAAATGGACACGGGATGAAGAGCTTGAGATGCTGTTTCAATCCGAGGCCCGTGAGAAGCTCACACTCTTTTCACATAGCGAGATGTTATTCCAGGATGATTAAGTGCCGTGTTTTAGAGAGAGCGGGAAGCTAACGCTTCATCAGTGGTAACCAAAAGGACAAAACATTTCTAGCCAGCGGACAAATGTGCTTGAATTCTGCCAAACAAATCTACTAGAAATCCTCCATCATAATGGCTTATAGCATGCTATTATACTGTATTAATGTGTGTGTGTGTGTGTGTGTGTGAGTGTGTATTACAGGTTGTCTATATTTCAGCAACATCCAGCATTTAACAATATCATAAAGAGAGGTTCAGTATAGGTTTTTTTGATGGCTTACTGAGAATAAATGTTTAGCGTGTCACTTGTTTAGCGGTGTCCCTCAGGGTTCAGTTCTCGGTTTTCAGCATTGGTGAACAAACAGAAAAACTACTTTTTCATTTTCTATAGTTCCATATTTCTGTCTGAAGGGAATCACAGTCGCGGTCCGTGCAGATACTCGCTGTAATCCAATACTGTTACTAGAGCTTGTTTCTTGCACACGTATAAAAGTGTCCAGAGCAATAGCAGAGGAACTAGAGCAGAGGAATATTCTTCACTGTTATATGCATTTCCTAAATCGTTGAGTTTTATGTTTTCAGTCTGACTGACCTCATGAGAAGCATTACAAATAAAAGCATTTGACAAACAATCATGACAAAACCGTTTCTTTGAAATAGCTTGATCCTCCACGTATCGCAGCACACTACGTAATCGATGCCTGTTCTTGTTTTTGCGACAATCACCAATACTGTCAAAATCCAGGCGATGATCGTGATTTTTCTGTTTGTTACTGCACTTGTAGTTTGTTCTCGCAATTTGTATTGTTCACTGCACATCGTAAGGTCGAGTGTTAAACTGACCAATCAAGATGTGTTTGTGTAATGGAGCTTTCTCAGATTTCTGTAGAAGGTTTGTGATTAATCCACGCCATGTTTCATTAGGCTAAGCCCACAAACGCTTTCACCAGACTGGAGCACACCAGCGCCGTCTAGCGATCCCGAGGTCAGTTCCACGAGAGAGTGACACTGAAGTCCTCAGTTGTCTGGCTGATCTGCCACGGCTTCTTCAGACCTCATGAAGAGCAGCATTCAGTGAGGAACCTCGCTTCCGTTTCTCCGTTCAAGACTTTTTATAGTGGAGAAAAACGAAGAACTGATTTGTGAAGAACAATTTCACCATTCAAAAGCCCTAAAGGATCTTTGTCTGTTCAGATGCAACTTGGCAATAAAAAATACAGTCATGACAAAATATAGCTACATGCAGCCGTGCGGGCTGGGGCGTCCAAATGATCTTGAGACACACACACACACACACACACACACACACACACACACACGCGTTTGATTCCCAGGGAACGCAGAAAGTTGTTGATTTGTAAAAGCTGTAATGCCGTGTAAGTTTTACTTTGAATAAAAGTGTCTGATAGATGACTGTAAAGTATGAACAATAATACAGAAGCTCTATGACTCACGTTTTCACCTCTGTTGCTTATGTCAAAGGCCAGTAATCTTGTGTATGTTCTCTTCCTGGGTTTGTAGTCACAAGTCTTATTGAGTTCACCTGTTTCATCTCGTTTATCAATGTATTTAAGTAGCAACCTGTTTTCCTTCATTAATGTTGAACCCGCCTGTGTTCCTGAGTACATGTGAGTTTTTTATTTAAATATTACTTTTTGTGCAGTAATGTCTCTGGCAGTTTTATCAGCGTAATCCTTTATCACAGATGGTTTGACCGTCTTTTTTATACTTTACTTTACAGTCATTTAGTAGACGCTTTTATCCAAAGCGACTTACATTTCATTACAACTTTCACAATTCAACAAGTTCTTGCTTTCCCTGGGAATCGAACCTATTATGAACATTTGTTTATAAGCATGTTGTATTCAACATATTACAGAATAAATAATTATAGAAAATTTAAACAATGACAGTGCAACTCAAGTTTTTTTATTTACTTAGCTGTAAACTTTGGGGCCCAAGGGGCATTAATAAACATTTGGTATTTAGTGCACAATATTTGAAAAAGCTAACAACATGTTTCTCTCACTTGCAAGAGTTTGCTGCAAGTGTGTGATTAACCCTATGCAGTGCTCAAGCATAGACATTTCTCACTTCCGGTATCGGTGGACTTTTAACGAGTACGAGTAGAAAATGTGGTAACGAAGTTGACACCGGTATCGGTGCATGCCTAATTCAAATCACACTAATTGATCAAATGAAGACTGTGAGGAGTTAGGATGACGGTCAGGCGTGAGTTATACACTCCTGCATTAGAAAAATGCTGCTCTTGCACCTGAACCTGATAAAACATATAGAAGAAACAAATTTGGGAATAAGAAGCAGAAATGTTTCAGAAGACCAAATCCTGAAGAACACTAAAGATTTAGTCACCCTGAACTGAGATCATCCAGCTCGGCTTTACCTGAGTGAACAGTGAACTTCAGCCAGCTTCAATCTCACTCAATAAAAACTTCAGTCCATTATAGAGGTGACAAAAATATTGATATTGAACAATCTGAAACGATACAATATTCTTGCCCAGCAGTATAGCCGCGTTTTCGGGTCATCTCTTCACTCCGACAGACTGGCAGTGTGTAAAGAATAGTGCTCTCTCACCTTCGCGCATGATAAAAACTGGCAGATGGCGAGCACAGTCTTGGTGACCGAAGCACATGGAAGAAGTTACCAGTATGTCTAGAATTTTTTAGGCTTCGAGGAAATCAAGCACGGGAAACCAATGCATGCGGGCACACCAATACAGTATGTAAGGCAAGCCCTGCTACAAAACTGTGCTAGCCAAAGGCGCAAACACCACCAGTTGGACTAAACATCTCATGGACGACATACAGACTTATGCTGTATAAATAATTTCAAGAGGTTAGTAATTGTTTTCATTATTGGCAGAAGTTTTTCCCCATTAATATGTTGAAATATAATCTGCCTCTGAGTGAGAAACACCAGACCAATGCATCTGACAAATGTTAATAATAATAATAATAATAATAATAATAATAATAATAATAATTATTATTATTATTATTATTATTATTATTATTATATGAATGTTTGAACATTTACTTATATTATTGATTTTAAGACAGGCAGAATTTTGTGTAATAAATTAATTTTCTTTTAAAACGACTTTTGGGACTTATAATTGTTCCAAATCAAACCACACTAATCACACTATTCATGGCCAATGTCACGTATGTGCTTGCTCACTGGTCATTGTCATAGTCATAGTGATAGTGATAATCATAGCCATATATTTAACACCAACTACTAATGAATAAAAAGCAACAATCACGTTTTTTAACAGCACGTGCGCTTGAGACTGTTAAAACTGTGAAAAGCTTGAACAGTACCATTGGTTACTTTGTAACAATTAATCCTAGTCATTTCTGTGAGCGTGTGATGTACGTTTGTACTTGTATTTACAGTATATGTCTATGATAAATGATTACATTTAATTAAATCCCAAATCAAAATCAGTTTATATAAATGCTGTCGTTCAACTCTGATTCATTGAATTAAATGATTTAAGCAGATCTCTACAACATTTCATTTTATTCAGATAATGTACCAACAGGAGATAAATAAAAGTTTGAAAATTATTTTTGATAATTTTAAAAACGTGATATGACAACAACTAAAACAAAATACAAAAAAATGTTAATGTGTAATATTTCTTTTAAAGCACCAGAAGATAAAGAACTAGAACTGGGAACCAACAATCTGCAGTGAAAACTCGCTCACATCCTTCTACCACACCAGCTTTTTTGAAAAACAAAGACAATATTCAACTTTTTTACTTTCACATATATGTTTTACTTGGAATAGAGAGCTTCTAGCAAACTCAATTTAATACTTTTTTCAAGTTGAGTTTTTTCATTTGTTTCTAGAAAATCTAAAATATTTTCTTGAGATTCCTCATTCCGACGGATGGGTGTTATATCACGGAATTGGGAGGGGGGGGCTTTACATTTTAGTGACCTTAATTACATTATTTGTCTTTTAAAAGTAGTATCCCTGGCGTTTATTCGAAAAATGAGAGAAAGACTGAGAGAGTTTATGTTGTCATGCTTTATTTCTTTCTTGCTCTCCCTCTTGCGCGCGCGAGCATGCGTCTGAATAGTAATGTCTCGTGAAACAAACGTTTACAAACGACTTTGATAAAAAAAAAAAAAACAATGCTGCGTGTGCGCATTTACGGTTTTCTTTCTTTGTAGAGCCGCTCTTAAACTACACAGACATCGGAGCTGCTCGCGCCTCGCAGGTGTGATCTATTAATTCAGCCTGTTACAACGCTTTCTGCGTATGATTACAATGTCTCCATGTCATCATTACAAATTGTTACAAAACAAACGTGTTATACTGTATTAAAGTGTTTATATGCATCTATAAAAATGTTATTCATGAATGTGTGATGGTATTCACAATATTGCAAAATCCATAGTGTGGCACAGCTCGATACCGGTTTTCACGTTAATACCTGTTTACCGCCCACCCCTATTCAGTCTAATCTTTTGTTTTGTTTTTAAATAAAAAAGAAAAAAAGACCCTAGAATTGTTGCAGTTTTTCCCTACAGTATCAAATGGTACAGAGTATCGATACTTTTCTAAATATAGTATCGAAGCTGCAATTTCTAGTGTCTAGAACAACACTAGTCCATAATGGATGCTTTTAACGCTCAGCAACGAGATTTCAGTAAAAAAATGGCCACAGAGCCCAGAATATTGCTGAAGAACAAAGCAGCGCCTGGTGTAAGAAGGAGAAAGCTGAAGACGTGTGTGACAGGGAAGCAGATGGTGGAGAGGCAGATTCCTCAGCACGCCAGTCGCAGACAGGCACAACACCGGCCCTCCTGCCAGAGCCACGCCCGCGCCAGCCTTCCCACACACATCTCCAGGCCTGCAGAGCGTGTGGACCAGTGCTAATGAAACCGAGGATTCCCCACTCCAGCCAGAACAGGTCTGATCACACTTGAAACACCACACAAGCTTTGCTCTGATCAAGAACGCCATGGTACCCGGACGCATCTACATGTCAGGACAATAGCACGTTAGTGATGTGACTACATTAGGAAACGCTAAAAACATATGGTGGAGTGCTGAGAGCCGCAAGCAGGAGCTCGACACACAAATAATCTCCGGAACATTCTCAGAGCGAGCGTTACTCACCTCGCCCAAGATGTAGAATTACTCATGTGATTATTATTCATGTGATTAAATATTATTCGCGCCAGTTAGTATTATTCATGTGTTTAAATATTATTCATGTGAATAAATATTATTCATGTCATTTAGCATTATTCACATGATTGAGTATTATTCATGTGAATAAGTGATTCTGTGTTATGTATCTGATTAAGTATTATTAATGTCATTTGTTTTGCAGGGAATTTGCTATTGAAATGTTCAGAACATTTGTCCTTTACGGTAATTGCTTTTCAGTGATTGTTTATTATTTGTGTAGATTAGTATTATTCCTGTTATAATTATTTGTGTAATTTAGTATACGGTTAAGATTACAATTTATGTGAACAATCAAGTGATTCTGTATCATGCATCTGACTAAGTATTATTAATGTCATTTGCTTCGCGGGTAATTGATATTAAAATGTTTAGAACAGCAGCTTTCACGTGATTGTTGATTATTTGTGTGGCTTAGTATTATTCCTGTTCTAATCATTCGTGTAATTTAGCATTATTCATACGGTTAAGTTACATTTATGTGACTAATCAAGTGATTCTGTATTATGCATCTGACTAAGTATTATTAATGTCATTTGCTTCGCAGGGAATTGCTATTGAAATGTTCAGAACTGCAGCTTTCAAGTGATTCTTGATTATTTATGTGGTTTAGTGTTATGCATGTGATTAATTATTATTCATGTCGTTTAGTATTGCTCATGCGATTTGTTTTGCAGTTCCGGAATATTCTAGAATGTTTGCACGAATATGGTTCCGTCGCCGCGGTGGTGAACGCTCTCTTCTCGTGACCCTGTTCCGTCATCCTGCATCTCGTGACGTGCGCTCACTCGCTCGCTGCAGCCTGACGCCGCACATTTTCTGCTCTCAGGCGATCATAGAGAGCCACGCCCACTGAAGACAAGTCCCGCCTTCCTCACATCACTGAGGAACACCTACTGCTGCTCCTTATCCCCAGCATTACACCTATGATGATCAATGGATCAACAGTATGTGTGTGTGTGTGTGTGTGTGTGTGTGTGTGTGTGTGTGTGTGTGTGTGTTGCGGACAGCAGCTGACCGGCTCAATCCCTTGTCAGTCGGCTGCATTCCAACAGTCCAGCTGAGTGTGTGGCAAAACAATGAATGATTTAGAGTGTGAAGAAACAAGTGCGAGGACTCTCAGGCAGGAGACGTGCTTCAGATCTGCTTCCTGCTGAGGAGCTTGACTAGATCTGTGACGTCCATCACGAGAGAGGAAAGCAAAGCAAAAGTGTTTGGTGCATCGTGAGGAAGCGAAATGTTCTGTAACCGAGCATCCAGTCAGACTCGTACCAGGAGTGAACATGCTACACTTATCCATTATAAATGTGAGGAACACCATCAGCACACCTTTCACAGGTCAGCCTTGCCACTGAAGAAGCTATTCAGAGCGCTCTGGAACATTCTCTGATCACTCATCAATCTAATCTTCAGTTACAAACTTCCACTACTAACTAATGCTGCAAAACCGTTTGTGATGTGTGACAGAAGATCTGATTGGCTGAGTGAAACTTTTCAGCGTGGAAAGACTTCACAGTCCCCGATCTACGTATTGGGAGCTGCAGAACACAACACACCACCACGACAACCTAATGTTCCTCTGGGAATCAATAAAGCATCCTGGATTATTGACGAGCCATCGATTACCTTTCCGGAACATTGACGCGAGGCACTGCCACTGCGCCCGCTTCTCCTTCTTCTTTTCTTTCTGATCATCTCTCCTCCCACATGGCCTCAGTGTCAGCGATCACATGTCAAATACAGACCTAGTAGAATCCGAGCGGATGTTGTGTTCAGGGATTAAAGCTCTTAGATGACACGTGTGTCTGCAGCGCCCGCCGGGATTAATAACACGCTGCCATTTCACTGACCCAAAGAATCACGCCGCAGCAACTTACATTCTGTTTTTTTTTTAACATTCTAATCCTTTAAATAAATCAGATATCAGATAGTTTGACTTGGGCGTGGTGGTTGAGAGGAAGGGCGTGGCTATACATCTGAACCACAGCTCTTTAGGTTTAAACAATGATTGAACCATTCGAAGCTAAAAATCTTCCAGGAATCTGCCTGTAACTGCAAACATCATCAGGAATGATCAGTCAGAGCATCATCTGTCCTATTTTGTCTGATTTCCTCAGTCACATTCAAATCAGAAGTGGAGCTGTGAGGTCAGCCAGTTTTTGTTCTCGAACAGTGGCTTACATCATGTCTTTTGTGTTTTCTTTCGATGCAGGATTCCGTACATCTCACGTACTACAGTACATCTCCAGCGGCCAATTAAAAGCCCCAAATCAGCTTAACTGCATCAGAAGATGACGACTTGCGTCACATGACCCCGGGACCCCGCCCAGATTGGTTTCCTCTTCCTCACAGAGTGATGCTCCAAAGCTGATGATTAGTGAACAGGAGTCTTGAAGTTTGAACATGCTTCAGAAACGTTACATCAATTTTACTGAAGAATAAAGGAACAAACAGGAGCACAAAAATAGGAAAAGGTGTGCAGCAATCTAAAATTGATATTAGGACAGGCAGAGATTTTTGTAAAGAATGAATTTACATAAACATATTTAGTGTGATTTTTGGGACCTCTAATTGTCCAGAATCCAACCACACTATTCACAGTACAATTGGTACTAATAACATACTTTTACTTGGAATTTAGCCAGTGTCACCAATGAACAAAACGCGTACTGAAACATAAGGGTCCAGTGTGCTGAGGAGCGGCTCCTCACAGTATATCAGCCAAATAAAGAGACGTCAGTGATGCTGCGGTCTGATGCTCGTAGCACTCAGTTCCCGCGCGGGCACGTGCAGCAGGTGGATATCCATCCTCGGCTGTCCCGTTAAGAATCACGCGAGATTCATTCAGGCGTTCCACGCTGACGCTGCGCGCGATCCCGCGCATCTGCGGGGGTAATCCCGACCGAGGAAGGACAGACACTATTGTTAAAGCTCCTCTGGAAATAGCATAGCCAATTAGCACTCGACAGTCCGAGTAATCCGTATCATTGCCACCGCGGGTTCCCACACGTGACATGGCGAACACGACCGGAGCGGCAGTGCCGTTCCAACGGGTCCGACCGACCGACGCACCTGTGCCGCCAAAGTACAAAAGACGGACGGACGGACAGAAGCTTTTGATGACGCGCCGCACTGGACGGAGACTCACCTGCTTTTCCCGCGAGAAGAAGTGCCAGGACGACCGCCGTGCCAGGAAACATCGCAATCCGTTTCTTTCGGTTGTTGTTTATTCCCCGCGTCAAACGATGAATCTGTAATCCGTGTTATTGTGCCGTCCGGGGAAGTTTCTGCAAAGTTCTCGGGATCGCTCGCGGCTGTTGATGAGCTCGATCCGCGGAGTGTTGATGTTGTCGGGGGCTTAATTCGCGTGCCCGTATGTCGCGCGCCGAAACGGAGAGCCGAGGAGGGCGCGCACGCGCGGCTTCAAGATGCACGCGAGTGAATCCGGCCAATCAGCGACGTCTCTGAGGAGGTACCAGGATATATTATCGTGGAAAACATAAAACACATCTCGGCTGACCCGAGACAAAAAGACAATGGGGCGTCGTGGGTGACGATTTAATATTTAAAGAGACACTATGCTCTGAAAAGACACACGCACACATATAAACGGTGTTTGTGCGACGCTGCGTTCGGTTTTGTCGCCAGCCTGACAGTTACAGTAAGATTAAGTAAAATAAACAAATAAATAACAGCGCCAAACGGAAATGACGACATGACTTCATTTAATCAGAATAATCAGGCTCGCGGGATTCATTCGTTTTAGTTAAATGATATATACTGTATAGCTTCCGTTTTATGATGATACATGTACACGTACACGTCTCTGCACATGTACATTCTGTATATTTTAGCTTATAACCGATATTCAGCACTTACTGCTCTAGCACTTCTGGTTAGACATAAACTGCATTTCGTTGCCTTGTACCTGTACATGTGTAATGACAATAAAGTTGAATCTAATCTAATCTAATAAATAACGCGGTCTGCGCGACGCCCGCATAAACTGTCTCAGAGAACTTTACACAGCATGTTTTCGTTGTGGTTTTGAGTCACGAGAGATGGATTCTTAATAATAATAATCCATTCAATTTTTTAATTGATAATATTCCACTAAACAATAATGCACAGTACGGTTAAACCTAGAATGATTGGCGGCTATCGGATTTTTTTATTATTTTCAGACTATTTTTAGATTATTCTTTTTTTACATTGTTTCAGGTGCGCGCGCCTTTGTGTGTGTGGGTGTGTGTGTGTGTGCGTGCGTGTGTGTGCGTGTGTGTGTGTGTGCTTGCGCGGCGGGGGGTGTCTAAGAAAAAAGCATATTGTGTAACAGCAGAGCTACTGAACGCGTGAGAAACACAGAAGAGAATACGACCATTTATTCACAATCGTTCTTCATCATCTTTACTCTGGCTATCATCAGAGAACAAACCTGCTCAATCTCGCTTTGTGTGCCGTCTGAGGGCTCAGATTACTCTCGCTGCGCGGCCTTGTCATTGAGATGTTGAGGGTGTGATGGTCACTGGAGAAGCCGTGGATGGTTCAAGTGTGGGCAAGTCCTGGTCTGAATAGCTAAAGAAAAACAAAATCAAGACTTCAGTGGCCAAGTCGAAGCCTGACCTGAATCCAATTGAGTTCCTGTGGCATGACCTTAAAATGGCGGCTTGTGCTCGAAAATCCTTAATTATGGCCAAATTGCAACATAATAAATAATAAAAACCACATGAATTGTTTGCTTGTGTTTTTTATGCATTACGTTTGGTGATTTTAAAAAGTCCATACAATGTAGCAAACATCCAAAATCAGTAAAGTGTAAAAAAAATCGAGTGTGTAGTTCTGTATACTACTTCTCTTTAGGCTTTTCCCTTATCAGGGGTCGCCACAGCAAATCATCCCTTTCCACCTCATTCTATCCTAAGTATCTTCCACTCTGACCCCAGCCAACCTCATGTCCTCTCTTACAACATCCATATATCTCCTCCTTGGTCATCCTCTTGCCCTCTTTCATGGCATCTCCATCTCCAACATCTTTCTTCCAATATGTTCATTATCCCTCCTTTGCACATGTCCAATCCATCTCAGTCTGGCCTCTCTGACTTTGTTGCTATCATAGGTAACGTGAGCTGTTCCTCGTTCCTTATTCTGTCCAACCTCGTCACTCTAAGAACCAATCACTAAGGAGAACCTCAACATCTTCATCTCTACCGCCTCCATCTCTGCCTCCTGTCTCTTTCTCACTCCCACTGTCTCTAAGCCATAAAGCAGAGCTGGTCTCACCACTATCTTGTAAACCTTTCCGTTGAGTCTTGCTGACACTCTTCTGTCACACAACACTCCTGACACTTTTCTCCACCCGCTACACAGAGCCTGCACTCACCTCCTCACCTCTTTTCCACACTCCACATCACACTACACTGTCGATCACAAGAACTTAAACCCCTGCACCTTCTTTACCTCTGCCCATCGATGCCTCTTCTTTCCAGAGCAAACCTCCTCCTCTCTAGCTGCACCTGCTCTTTACTACACAGCAGTGTAAAGTACTGTAAAAAAGTGAGTTAGTTTGTCAGTGTGACCACTGGGGTCTGTATCTAAATTGCGCTCTACAATTAACCATCCACACACATGTGGCATGAACCCACTGGATGGGAATTTGAACATGAAGAGAGAGTAGTGTAGTACAGTACAGCTAGTAGTCTGTGATAGATGTTGTGATGGTTTTTTTTTTTATTCGTCTTAAAATTGTTTCATGATTTCGTCACAAAATTGTCACAATTTCCACAATTCTGTGTGTGCGGCTGTGTGTGTGTGTGTGTGTGTGTGTGTGTTTAATTACACCATGCAGTGTCTGATGAAGTGTTTGTATTTGCTGACCTCTGCTGTTTAGGCGGTGTAACTGCGCTCTGAAACGTTGTGCTGGTAAATCTGTAATGTTGCCACTAGAGGTCAGATGTTGCCTGTTGCTAATTTTTTTCAATACATAGTTTTCTATTAGCAATAAACTGTATCAAATAATCAAATATTAAAATACAGTGCTGAAAATCTAATGGGTCTAATGTTTTACAAAAGCTGGGGAGTCACCAGTTTGAATCCCAAAGTGGTACTTTACACACACACACACACACACACACACACGCACACACACGCACACACACACACACACACACACACACACACACACACACACACACACACAGACACACACACACACACACACACACACACACACACACATTTCAGGCATTCATAAATGCATCCACTTTTAATTGTAAACAGGTTCTTAAAATGTTCAGAGCAAAAAAATATCTTGAAGTCATTTTCATTTTCAAGCTAATAACGGTTCCTGTTTGCTGAGATAAATGCCTAATGTAATGATGTTTTCCCCAGAAAAGTCGCCCTACTGTGACAAATGAGAGCGCTGAATTACTACCACTGGATGTTGCTGCAATATGGCTGTCGACGCTAATGAACCAAACCAATTGAATCCGTCGCTTGCCTCGATGTCGGAAAGCAAATTGGAATAAACTGTTTTCATTTCATGATGATATTTTTATTTTTACATAATACAAATTAATAAAAAATAAAGTGTGAGCTGGTTAACAATATACAGTAATTGTATCAAAATCAAAAACTATAGAATGAAACCAGCGAATGCAACTCTTAGACAAGTTTTAGCCATTAGGCAACGCAAGCATTACTTATGCTTTACCTTCAGTTTGTCCGTTTTCTTTAGATGATTCTTAGCTCAACTTCTAATCATGTGAGACTTTTCTCTAACCTTATAATATTCAAACCTATATAAGATTGACTGAGCTTGAATGGCCACACGTTAACGACAGGTCACATACCGTACGCGTGTGATGACTGATTTATGAGCTGTATCCAGCTTCATTCCAGCCCAATAACGTCAGCGTTCAAAGAGAATAAGCTAGACTTTGAAGAAGGACGCTTTTCTGTTCTGTGGTATTGATTGCTGTTTGAAAGCAGCAGAACGCCACAGAACATTCACCTTTTATTTCCGGCACCTTCTTCCCGACGCTTCATTCCACATACAAAGACCAATTCCTGTTTTAGCTCAGCTTCCGCTCCCAATATCTGTAGCTTTGAGCAAAATCAAAATAACAAAACCCCAAAAAAGAAATCAAAGAAACAAAATGTGATCTCACAAATACTCCTTTAGGTTCCATTTCAAGATTGGGGCGGCCGAGTCAACAGCCGCAGACAAACACGTCGGCACTGCTTTCATCTTCTGCCGGCTTAGATTTATTTTTGCTATATTTTGTTTGACTCTAATTCTATTTCCATTAATATGATTTCTGCTGATTAACATGTTGTGGTAGCACTTATAACTACACCTTATTTAGCTCTAACTAGCCATGAAATATGAGAATATTTGTTATCAAAAAATGTGGTAATTAGTCATGACCCATATTTGTAAATGATGCACATCTAATGATTAAGATCATGAATAACTGGTGTTTCATTGTTACTTTATATTTAACGCATGAACACATGGTTACCTGATACTATAATTCATTACGAGTTTATAAAATGGTTTATACTTTGTGAAGTTATTCTGTGATCAATTCAAAAGTGAAAACTGTTTTTGGTTTTTAAAGAATTCATTAATGTTGGAAAAAACCCAAAAAGGGCCTGAAGTCCTGCTGACCTGGAAACCAAGTCAAAGATCACAACCAAGGCTTGATACCGGAATGCAGAACATACCGTAATCTATTTATTAAAAATTGGATCTTTAAAAAGTCTTTAAACAAAGCAAAATCACAGAAAAGAAACAATGTAGCAAATTATATTAGAACTAAAGCACCTGGCTTTTTAGCTTTTTTTTTTTTTTGCAAATACTGTGCATTTAAATTCTTGAGCGAAAAGAAAAAAAGAAAATGAAACACTGTAGAAACACATACATAAAATCATGAAAAACAATGAACCCCAATCAAATTAAGACATATTTACTTTTAATTCAATCTCAGTTTACTAGTCACCATTTTTATCTGCGTTTTGTTTTCCGAACATTGTGTACAATGATTACAATAACACCCAGATTGCCGGTCCTTTAAAGGAGACGAAGTTTGGCGGTGTGTTATATCAATGTTCACTTCATACTCCAAGTTCACTTTTGGAGTAGCCGTTTCTTTGTGATATTTGTCTTCAATTAATATAATGGATATTTTTTGCTCTTAATTGGAACCTAGAGTATAATGATAATGAAGGCATTCTATTCTTGTCACGATCTTCGGTGCAGAACTGAGGCCGGAGACCGTGGTGAACATAAAACGGAACTTTACTGAAAAAACAACGACGATAACTTACAAACAACTCGGAACAAACTCAGGAAACATGACACAGGAACACGCAGGTGTGACGACAATAACCGACAAAGAGAACTGAGACAGGTGAAACTTAAATACTACTAGAAACGAGGTACAAATGAACAACAGGTGAGACGGATGAACCACGTGACTACACACGACAGGAAACACGGAAACAGAGGAGCATGGGAAATGTAGCCACTGGTTCTGAACATTCTATTCTATTCTTTTTATTCTATTTTATTCTTATTACACCATCTAAAACTGCTAGGAACCTCAAAGTGATGATCAACCTCATCTCTCTACAAACACCAATACTCATTCTTTTCTTCTGCACAACCTCAAAAACGCAATAACATTTCCATTTACTTGTAAAGCAAAGACTTTGCAACACAACCTCAGCATGAGCAAAATA
>MU204338.1:325185-381400 GCA_017309775.1 Paedocypris sp. Pulau Singkep | reverse complement strand
ACAAACAACTCGGAACAAACTCAGGAAACATGACACAGGAACACGCAGGTGTGACGACAATAACCGACAAAGAGAACTGAGACAGGTGAAACTTAAATACTACTAGAAACGAGGTACAAATGAACAACAGGTGAGACGGATGAACCACGTGACTACACACGACAGGAAACACGGAAACAGAGGAGCATGGGAAATGTAGCCACTGGTTCTGAACATTCTATTCTATTCTTTTTATTCTATTTTATTCTTATTACACCATCTAAAACTGCTAGGAACCTCAAAGTGATGATCAACCTCATCTCTCTACAAACACCAATACTCATTCTTTTCTTCTGCACAACCTCAAAAACGCAATAACATTTCCATTTACTTGTAAAGCAAAGACTTTGCAACACAACCTCAGCATGAGCAAAATATTGCAGTTCACTTTTCTTGTCACTTCACACTGGCTCCCAGTTGCTGCAAGGATCAATTTCAAATTCTGACTTCCAGAACTGGGACTGCATCCTTCTATCTCGACCACAGGTACATGTTTATTTGTCATCCTGTCATCTACTGTACAGTTTTGATTCTGTTGTGGATGATGGACTGCTTTAAAGTTGCCGATGTTGTCTACCTGGACATTTTTAAATTGACTAGAAATTCTATTTTTTAAAAAAAAGACCCCCCAGCTCTGATACAGACCCAAAATGTGTTTTAATCCACATATCCTTGAATACATAGAACTTGAATTCAACAGGAGCTTCGTTGGTATTCACAACCCTATCACAATGCACGTTTCTCTTTGTCATGAGCTTCTTATCAATTTTCAATTCTCTGCTTGACTTCTCTGCGCACGCAAACATTTCATTACTGTGATAGCTCACTCTGAGATCACGCCTGCCATTCCTGTGACCCTGCATTGCCTGCAACACCCAGAAGTCCCATGTATAAGTGTCTCCCGTTCTTCCGACTGCTTGAATCCAACAACCTGTTGAACACAAACAGCAATCACACGTGGGGCATCGGGACAATAAGTGTAATTGGTGGGTATAAGATTCAATTTTCTGTAGATCATCAAAATGGCAATTAGGTGATTTTTTTTTCAAGAGAATTGCGCTGGATAAGAGCAAAGCAGAATGTGAGAGCAATCACACGAGGACTCGTGCAGCATCTAGTTTTGTCATGAAAGTTTGATAATTTGCATGTCAATGTGGTGAGATGAAAATGTAGAAAATCAAGCCAATCACAAAGGAGCTTGTTAACAGCCTGATTGCACATACAAGAAAAGTGGGATGGTTCTCAGCAGTAGAACTTTAAAATCCAGAAATTGTTCAGACAAAAGCTGCGATAAAAACAAGAACCCCCATGTTAATGCTCTGCAAACGGCTTCTTCCTGCAGGAGAATCAAAGGCTGAGGATTTATGCCTGGGCATCTGCAAGGACAAACCGAAAAATATGCATGACTTGAGCTTCCCTGGTGCCGCACTTCAATAACACTGAATATTGATGTGATTGTTGATTTGTTCTGTGGGCACTGAAATGCCTCTCTGATGATTTCTGAACAAGAGCGTGGACAGAGACTCGGATGCAGAAATCCACTCTGTTCTACACAAAATGTCTTTTTGCTTTCACCTTATTTTAAGCAAATGCTTTGTCTTATGTTGGATTCGTGTTTTAAACTAGATTTTCAATATTTATACATGTAATAATCAAGTTTTGTAATATATTCAGTATTTGTAGCATTTTGCTTTTAACAGTTGTAATTTATATGATAAAATTAACTTTTGCAGAATATTTTGAGATTAGAAAACAAACATTGTAACGAACAATTGTCTTATTCTTTCTCCAATTTTAGCCAAACATCATGCCACCAATAATTCTTCTTTATTTTTTTCAGGCAATGTTCATTTGCCTTTAAACGAATGGTAGTAAAATCTCACTCGTATAAAACCACAATCAAGGAAATTGTTTGAAAGAGATTGTCATAATTTCAAAGAGAATTATTTAGATCCGTTCTGGGTTTATCTAGAGGAAAGCAGGGTTGTACAGCAAATATCTAATAAAATTGAACGACTGCTTCTATCACATCTTTATAGCACATGCTAGAAATACGTATAGCTTATGGCTGGTTGAAAATGAATAGGTGAAAAAGGAGGGACAATTGTTACCATTTGCTTTTGTCCAGTTTGCAGAATGTGCAAACGACATGCTGGAGGAAGGAATAACTAATGCTGAGGTGAATAATAAAAGACAACAAGCCACACGTTGAGAATATATTTTAGCAAAGCTCTCACCAACTATTGTCCGAGCAGTGACTCGTCCCAGCAGTTTGTCTAGTCATTGCATCTCCAGGATGTGCTTTGTGAGTGTGGTTTGTCAACAAGGCGTGCTCTCATAATACTTATACATTGCCATAACAATACAGTTATTCATACAACTTGTGTTCAAGAGGTTGCATGTTCCAATTCTGGACTTTGGCGATATTGACAAACTTCCTCACTTCTTTCTAAATAAAAGAAATACAAGCATTTAAACCTCAGTGTTTACCAGGTTAACCATCAATGTATTTCTTCTAAACTCAAACAGAAGACATCATCGTTCCTCATTAGACGTCTTACCAATGCCATGAGGAAATTAAAATGAGCGAGAAGAATTAGAAACTATAAGCATCGTCACGAACTGGATAATTTGGAGGACATTCATTGCTCTTCACTGGACGCTGTTTCTGGAATGTTTAATCTCGGCTCTAGCGTTCGTCAGATTCACTCATACCTGGATGCTGGGGATCCTTAGTTAAGCCTCCATTATCAATCCCCTGAACTCGAGTCTTTGGACTGAACTCAGGTTTTTGGTTATTATCACCTGTTGTGTCAAATTTTCAGCCTTGACAATGCTGCATTACATCAGATGGCACGCATAACAGACACTGATGCCAGTGTGACCTGGTGGTTCCTTCACTTGAGGACTTTCTCTTTGAAGTTCAGATTTGAGCAACTAACAGCAATTCAGATGGGCTGTCAAGAGGACGGTTGGGCTGGGGAGCGTATGGTGAGTCTTCCCAAAAAGATATCAGCATCACCATGGAGATGGGCTGTACAACGCACACATTAAGGCTCAGCAGCCCGCCGTTCACAGCCAAAGCCGATATAAACGAGTATGAGAGAGAACAGACCCTGATCGGTTTAATGAGCCTTTCAGAGTCCAGGAGTAGATCTGCTGAGAGGACGATATCATGACCAGCACCGAACACCAGCACGAGCATCTCGCACTCAGCATTCACGTAAATCACAGAGTAGAGTAAATATAAGCACCCTGTGGAGACCTATGATCTAAAAAACTGTACTTCGCTCATTGTATTAAAATCCACATCTAACAAAACAAATGGTTACATTTTCGAGGGTAACCCCATTATCAAGTCTCCTGCGTTAAAATCCATCTCTGAGCGCACACGGTAATCTGGTCTATTTCAAACAGACCTGAGATCAGAGAAAAGCATTTATACTGGAGAGCAATTATGTCATTTCTCAGAAAATAATATTGGTTTCTCATTTTATGAAGTTTGACAGCTCTCAGATAATTAAATAATGTGAGAAATATGATCATTACCTAAGAAAATTAAATTCTGTGCTTGGACACATTAAGTATGTCCGCCTCACAGCGTCTTTTCCTGCTCTTGCTGATCTGTCATACGGTCCCCAGAACGCTCAGCATCGTGTGAGACTGACGATGACAGCAGCACTGCAGATTCACTAGTTCTTACAATGCAAGTAGCTGCAGAGACAAAAAAAACTCATGTTTAACATTTTTCTCTTACAATAACTCAGAGCAATGCGTCTGTAGGCTCTTCAGTGCTTGTCTTGGACAGTGTTTAATTGCCAAAGTCCTTGAGGCCTAAATAAAAAAAATGCTTTAAAGCAATGTTTCCTTGAGCTCTGTTAGAATACAACATAACTAAATAATTTTAACTTTGATTTGTTCTTAGAATGGCTATAACAGCAAAAGCAGAGATACATGTACACATTGACATGCTTGAAAGTAATTATCTGATTATAATTATGTGTACTTTGTAAAAAAAAAATATATATATATTCAAACAAAATTAATCTAAATCATATTCATCATCTCAAAAATCACATAATCATATAAAATAAGTGTCTACTCTTGCTTGTTGAAGTGAGAGAGAACGCTGAAGTGAGAGTTCCACAGAATTGAAGATCTCAGATGATTTTGGTATCATCCATTCCACTTTCCAGAAGATAGTCTAAGAGCGAAAAGTTTTCCACATAACATTCATCATGCCACGTCAGGCCACCCTAAGAAATGCTGAAAGAAATCTCTGACAACCTGACTTCAGGGACTTCCATCATTCTTTTGCTCACGTTTGATATAATCAACAAACTATTGCATTGACCTGGATCTTGCTAATGTTGTAGTTCTTTCTTCTATGTAGTGGGTCTTCTGTTTGACGTGGGATTGATATGGATGGTGGTTGAGATGTTGTTACGTGTTCTAGTCACGTTCTTTCTTTGCTTAATGATGGTCAGGCAAGCTTAACTATAGTCTTGGTTATCTCGACCTGTTAATTGAAGAGTTCTTTATGTTTTGTTTTTGTTTAGCTGACATTTCTCTCTTATTTTGAAAATGTCCCTTTTTGCATCCTGTCCCCTCGTTCCTCATCGTGACCTGAGAAACCCGGCGGGACGCACTTGGAAACTGCACCGGCGCTGACACAAAGCTGCCAGAGTTTCTGCCGATGCCGGTCTCCATGGATGCGGAGATGTCCGTGTGTCCTTCACCTTCAGGCCAGGACCTGCCGGCTCTTTTGCACTGGCCTCAACAAACAGACATTTGGGTCTTTGCATGTTGTTCCAAGTTTGAATGTCGTGACCGTGTTTTTTTTTTAGTGGTCTTTCATGTCTGTTCGTAGTCCCATTCATGCTTTTATTCTAACTTCAGCTTTGGGGTGACCATGACCTTTGAAAGCTTTTTTTTTCTATCAGACTTTTATTTTACTGAATGGCAATATTTTAAAATTTCAAAATCTTCAAAACACTTTCAAAATCTGTTCCCATGTCTGCAATGTGCAGCACTTCAGCCACACACATGTTAAACTTCAGTACAGCTCGGCTCTTTGTTTTACTGCTGACACAATAAAGTCAAACTAAAAGCCACTGGAAAACATAGTTTCTCAAATTCAGGTGTTATGCAAATGTGAAAAATGAACTCTTGTTTTCTGTATGTTTTGCTTACGCTGTTATACAGTAATGGTAGCGATTAATGGTAACTGAATTCTGTCATGTACTGTACGTGCTTCAACACTGACCCTGCAATGCTCAAAACAGTTAAAGCACAAACAAGTTCTCACAATGAATAACCTTCAGCAAGACACATCTTCACATTTAACAAGGCATTCACATAAATTTGTAAAAAGCTCCTCGCTGATTGCTGCAGAATATCGGTGAAATGCGCCGTGTCGGATAATCCTTTCCAATTAATGTTTCAAGAGCTGCAGGCTTGAGATTGAGACGCTCATTGTTAACGCAGCCTGATGTTTATCTGAGGAACAATTTCTTGAAAGACCATCATTGTTATCTTGGTAAAAAGCCACATCTCATATATTCATGATTTGCACTATGGCTGACCTTGGAAATCCGTCAGAATGGAACACCATCTACTGATATGTGAAGCTGTAGAATAGCGATGTGCTATGTGAGGCTTGGTTTTCTTTGATCATTAATGTCAGAGGTCTGACTGTTTGATTGTGAGATAGAAATCAAGTAAAAAATTGCCTGTGGAGCCCGAGAAGGTTCATTTGTACTTCTCCCTTACAGGACCAGCGAGCCCATAACCCACGATCAGCCTGATCTCGGCCCACTCTGCGTCGTCCATCCGGTTCCTGGAGAGGTTCTGCTGCAGGTTTAACAGTAGTTCATCTGCAGACCAGGGAGAAACACCCAGTTAAAATGCTTCCGGGAGTGTTAAGACGAACTCGGACGAACTGCAGTTGTGCTTTGTGAGCCATGCAGCTCGTGTTTATCTCTGGGCCCGACACAGTCAGCACAGCGTAATGAGCCACACCGCACAGCGAGGCCGACCGTGCTAATCTGATTTGAGAGTTCAACTTTTCATTTAATATCAGCGTTTAAAAGTCCTCAGAAGGATGCGCTTATGCCAGTGGCTTTTATCCTGCGGTTCCAAGCAGTGCACTTCCCTGATATTGAACGAATTATTTATTTAAAGTAGATGGCATTTCTTGCAGTTGTCTGATGTTACTTGTTTGATCATTTTTTTTTTTGGCTCAGCCATTACACGTGAACTGGATGAATCAAAAAAACTAAAATATTTTAAAATGAACTTTGACCTTGTGAGTTATATAATTATATAATAAATAGTTATATATTATATACTATAATGCATATGAAAGCTAGTGTCTGGGCAGTGGCAGACACAAAACAAAACAAACTAGTGAGCACAGCAAAAATAAAGAGATTGCAGAAAAAAGGCAAAAACAGCTTTTTGAAAAAAAAAAAAAAAAAAAAAAAAAGTAAAATTATTTTTATTACAGCTGTGAAAGTAAAGTGAGTGTGTCATTATATCCACTAGTGGCTGTGTCAAACTCTGCATTTAACCTTTCAATGAAGCTACTCACACACATTGCAGGGACACACACACTTGGTGTTTGTGTGCCTCACTGGCGAAGCATGCAGCCTTAAGCCAGGTGTTGGAGGACATATGGAGGTCCGTATTTTGATCAAGAAAACTTTGAATCAGCAATGTTTGGGAAAACCATACACTGGCACTCGACTTCTCACTGACCCACTAAAACCACACACAGAAACCAGATCTGCTGTCCAGTTCACGATTAGATAAATGTCTTTCTTTTGTTAGCAATGTAAATGATTCTGCAGATTTTAGTGTCAAGTTCAGGATGTAATCAGATGTATTTAAGAATATGATCATTTATTTTTGTATTTTACATGATTTATTATTTATACAAACTTGGTGTATCAATTTGTTAATCATTTTGGTGGCTAGTAAATATGTGCAACTGTTATTTGCAACTAGTATCTGATACCTTATACAAATAAGGGATACCTGATAAAAAAATTACTCCACTTGAGCAAAACTTGGATTTTAAAAGAACTTACATTAAGTATTTTACTTGCACTAATTTTAGTCTCAAAAGCACCAAGAAGTGTGAAAGAGAAGCAAGAAACTCTTTATTTATGAGGTTTTAGTTCCAAAAATATAAATTAAATGAAACCCCACAATGACTCAGAGTAAACAAAAAAGATTTAAAAAGAACAAAAAGTCAGTTTCAGTCAAACTCACATGTGGAAAGAAAGCGCAACCGATAATTTACGTTCACATAATTTAGCTCACATATAGCACATATAGCGGTAGGACAAAATGTCAACTTGTCGTACGTGTCTATGTAGTGGATTACAAAAGTTGCTTATACAGTATTGTATTTCTGATACTCAGTACAAAGTAGCCAAAAGTTCAATAAAGTCCACTTACATTTTATGTTCAACTTATCTATGAAATGAGAATTATTGTTAATGTTAAACTCCTTTACTCATCACTGTCATTAAACATTAACTTACCGAAAACAGCAAAATGATTTTGAAAACCAAAATGTTGTCGATGCTTTTTTTAGCAGGTTTGATCTCCAGGTCAATCCAGAAAGTCATTGACCACTCAACAATAGGCAATTACGCTGCTTTTCACAAGACAAGACGCTCAACAGTTTCCTTTAAACTGACCCTTTGTGACAGAACATTTCTTTAATTAGTATTATGCTAATAGGAGCGTACATATGGCAATGGAAAGAATGGTAAAGTAATTATGGATTATGATGTTTTGAAGATATTTAAAACTAATTTCCTCATGCAAATTAATCCAATTAAACTACCTACCCTTTAATAGAGACTCAGTTTTTAATATGAATTTGAACTCTGAGAACACACTGTAGAATTTGCTTCAGTTGATACGGTGACGACAGGTTTTAAACTCTAAACTCTCAGCATTTCTGCAGTTCCACTGAAAGTGATTTGTTTGATTTCTGATTCTGAGATTCTGACATTCAGAGACAGTAAATGTGCTCAGATGATCCTGGTGTTGTGTTCATGATTATTGTTCAAGCCTCCAATCAGGGGCCATTGTTACTGCATCATCAGTTTCCGAACAAAATCAAGTCTTTATCAACAAATATTTGCTCTTCAGCATTTAGGAAAACTGAATGAATGATTAATACACGTAGCAGTCCATTAAAGAGGCAGGAGAGTACAAATAAACCAGGACCTGCTGTAATCACCAGGTCTGATTGCTCACGCACAAACGTGGCTGCAAAATAACTGCCCAAAAGATACACTGATTTAAAACTGCATTTCTTTATTGTGTGTGTAATGATGATAATACCTGCATGAAAAAAAATATGAACATACAAAAAAATTAAAGCAAAAAATGTTCTTAATACTTTCTTGTAGAAACAACAACTCTAAAAGCGCCAGAGCCCTGCTATTGTTCACTCAATAACATGAGTTTTTCAGTTTTCAAGCCTGCAGGGTTATAATATTGTGTTAACTCAAATAAAAGCATTGTTATTGTTACAATCCTGCTCCTTGGCTCGGACAGGCAGCCAAGGAAGGAATCTCTGGCCTTAACCCTAAGGAATCCCTCTGCACTGTTACGATCCTGCTCCTTGGCTCGGACAGGCAGCTAAGGAAGGAGGATCGGAGCACCTGTTGGATGCCTGCAGCGGATCAACATTGCTGTTAAAGGGGATTGCTGAGACTGATGGGTAGCTGGCCAAACTTGTTCCTGCGTGCACTCGTGTTTTATGAGACACGTCTCCGTTATGTTATGTTTCGTGTTTTGGAGTTCCCACACTCCGTTTCTGTTAAACTTTGTTTTAGTTTGTAAATCAAAGAAACTCAAAAACTGTGTGTGTGTGTGTGTGTGTGTGTGTGTGGGTGTGTGTGTGTGTGTGCGCGTGCGTGTGTGTGGAAGGGTGCTTACCTTTGCATATTTCATATTTGTGTGTAAATAAAAGCACTCCCTTTTTTTTTTCTTTGAAAATAATATCTTACCTGTATATCTGTGTTTTGGTCAGATACTTATGCTCCAATACACCGCACAACACAGAGTATCTGATAAAGTTACGTTTATAACAAAAAAAAATTTAACAAAAAAACAGTGTAAATAATGTTTTTTTTTTTTTTTTTTTCAAATCAAATCACGTTTATTGTCACATACACTTTTACATGCAGTGAAAAGTTTCTTTTATTGGTTCGTTTGCAGTAAAAGAAACCAGCACTGCTTTAAATCATAAGCACCCCCTTTTTCAAACTTTAGACCAGGGGTGGTCAACTCATGTGGCTCTTTAACTAGTTTCATTATATGTCTAACAAAGAAACAAGCTCTAACTAATTATATTTTTTAAATCACTATAAACTTTTAAATATTTAATAATATAAAAAAACAGTAAATACCAGTAAAACACGAAATAGCCATTTAGTTATCTGAGTCACCTTCATTACATTCTATAATAAAAAAAAGTTACTAGTAGGACAAAAGCTACTCTGAAAAAATAAAAGCACCTACTGTACAAGACAGAGATTCTACAGGACTCAGAATTTCTTCCACAATATAGCCTGGAATAATGTTTTCAGAGAAAAACTTCAGACATTCAGACACTTTCTGCGCTGTAGAAGTTAAATCAAGTTTTGCTCTTATCTGTAGTTGACGCAGTTTTTGTCCAGTCTGACCCCCTTAAATTACGACTTGTAAACTGAAAAGTTTTTAATTAAAGTAACACGTTACTTAGTACTTGGTAACTAACACTAAGTAACGCGTTACACCCAACACTGCTGACCGCTTTCATTTTGTCCATGTCAATGGAGTCTTGTCACCCAAATATAGAGTCCAACAAGGTTCAGTCCCTGGCCCAATCGTAGTCTCACTGTATATGCTTCGTCTAGGAGACATACTCATAAAGCATGGACACAGCTTTCACCACTAAGCAGATGACACACACATTTATGTCTACAAAGCTTAACAAAATGTTACAATTTAATTTAATATAGTAGATGACATGACATTAGGGATTGGATAATAAAACTGTTCTATTGCTGAATTTAAAGATTAAAGCTTGATTATAATCTGAATCTAAATGGACTTTCATCCTCACTAACAGTGGGAAAACGCTGGAGCATTAGATAGTAATAAGCTTACATATTATATAGTAAGCTTTCTTTTGAATCCTGTCAAAAACTTGTGTAGAACCACATTTATCTTATCCAAGAAAGATCTCTAAACTGCAGCATATGCTCGCTTGGCCAGTTGCTGAAAAACTCGAACATAGGAGGCAATACTTTTACAGTATGAGCTCAATGTTAGATTACTGTAATGGTCTTCTGGAGTTGTCCTGAGGCTCTGAGTTATCTACATTTTTCTGGATGTTCATGACGTTGCTCTGTCTGCTGGTGGTTTCTGGAGCGTCAGTGAGAGACTACATCACTCTGTGATGACATCTGTTTGGACCGCAGTAGGATGAAAGTGTCTGGTGTGTGATGTCACATCCTTGCACCATCAGGAAAATCGCTTCATGAATAAACTGAACTTGAACGGCTTCGCAGTTCATTTCCAGGCACCATGATGACATTTGTCTGTAGGAAAGCGTGACTGTAAACATTAGGACAGGTTCTGCATGACTGTAACAACGTGCATTTTTTACGGGATGAACATATAGCATATCCACTAATTCAAAAAAAGAAAGTCCCTGGTGTAAACAGAGTTGTTGTCCGCTGAACATAATAGACAGAGCGGAAATAATTACACTGCATGACACACCGGAAGCATCTCTGATTGGCTGGTGATTAAACAAATCGTTTGGCTCTTTGCGATCGGGGCTACTGAGATGTGACAGGAGTATTGATCAGCTAAAAAAGGTGCATCATTACTACTGTCCGTGAAGTATTTATATTTAACCTTCTGCATTTCTTTAGCACTGATATACACAGCAGGACCCGGCTGTACTGGATTATGGTGAGAATTCTTATCACAACTACTGGTTGTTCCACAATTTAAAGGTCTGTTATAGACTCAACCGAGTTGTCCTGTAGAAAGTAAATCGAAATGGCAGTTCAATCAATACTACCAGCAAGAACTTCTGTGCCTTTCTGGCAAAAACAAAAGACAAGTAAATGATTCGCTGTGCATCATAAGAATACCCCACAGGCGAAATGCATTTAGAAGCATTGTACAAATTAAACTGGAGTTAATTAGAGCAGCAGCAAATAAGACAAATATTTTCAAATCAGTGCAATTTTAGTACACACACTAGCTCTAGTAATACTAGCATCTTGAAAGGAACATAACAACCTTGAACATGTAATAAAACACCAAAAATCATATTGCGTTATGGTGGTCAGGAAATGATCTGAGAAACACTTTACATTCTTCTTTGTACCTACACTGCGCCTGTTTTGTGTTTTCTACATGTGTTGTCCTCCACGGGTATTACATTTCCTTTTTAATTCTATGTATGATACTTAAATTCTACTAATTCCGAATGGCCCTTCTATTTCTTTGTCACAGGGAGCTGGAGCAAATCCCAGTAACTCTAGTCCTGAAGGCTGGAAACACTCTGGTGTGGTGGACAAACAATCATAAAGCAGCATCAACAATTAGCAATCAGTTCTCTAATTTGCTTTCTCCACAATATACACCACCTGCTGCCGACACAGAAATATTTCAAATAAGGACGTCTCCAAAATCCTTCTATCTAGTCTGTCTACCACTTGTCTGACTGACCAATCACATCTTGACCCCATGCAGTCAATCTCTTCCAACTGTTCTTCCAACACTTACTAAAATCCTTAACACCTCTCTATCAACCGGCACTGTGCCAAGAATGTTCAAACAAGCAGTGGTGACTCCACTACTTAAAAAATCAACCTTGAACCCAAACTCACTTGTAAACTACAGACCAATATGCCTACTACCCTTCATGTCAAAAATTCTAGAAAGAGCTGTATTTCAGTAACTGACTACTTCAGCAAAGTATTTGGCCATCAATGGCCTTCTTAACCGCAAACAATTGGGATTCAAGAGTGGCCATTCCACTGAAACAACACTTCTGTCTGCCACTGAAAATCTTACTTTGACTAAGGCAAATTTAAAGTCTTTTGTACTAATCTTTCTGGACCTCTCTGCTGCCACAATTGACACAGTATCACCAGATTCTACTGTCTGCACTGATTGGAATGGGGGTCACCAGCACTATTCTGTACCTCTCCAGGAGACAGTGAAGGTTCTCTCCAAGAGGTTCGATCGAAACCATTCCAGTGTCTGATCCATTACTTACTCATCATCCAGTACCTATTCGTGTTCCCCAAGGAACAGTGCTCCTCTACTGTTCTATTTCTACACAAAGCTTTTCATGACTTTTCAACCAGACAACCAGAACGTCTCTAGTCGTATCTCATCCTGTCTCAGAGATATCTCCAACTAGATGACAGAACATCACCTACAACTTAACCTTGACAAGACCGAACTCTTGGTGATTCCTGCTCATCCATCCATACAACACATCATTACTGTTCAGCTTGGCTCAACATCGATAACACCATCCAAGACTGCCCGAAACATCACAATTGTGTTTGATGAGCAGCTTACTGTACTTTCTCTGCTCTGCACACATACAATTATCCTGCATGTTTCCGGAATGTGTAAGGAAACCGGAAAAGAAACAGAAGGCAAAACTGAGACTCACTAGCACCTCAACCCTGAATAAAATACATTTAAAAAAAAAGTCTTGTTGTTTTGTCTTGTGTTTTGAATAAAAAAAGTGTGTTTTGTCTTGTATGTTTACTGACTGCTGTTCTGTCTAGTAAGCTTCTTTATACTGTATAGCCTTGTGTGAACATCTACCGTATTCTTTTTAAGACAAATTGGTTCACTTGCTGGTCTTTTTGTATGTTGCTTTGAATAAAAGCGTCTGCCAAATGTCAGAAAAGTAAAGTAAAGTAAAGCAAAGTAAGTAAAGTATAGACTCGGAGAGGTAAGCGGTCAGAGGTGAGAGATCTGGGTTTGCCAATGTGATCTCCAGAGATTTCAAGCTTTTGTTTTTGGTTCTGGAATCTGCGCTAATATCACCGAGCAAAAGAAAGTCAGTGGTCGCGCAGTGTGAGGGATTTATGAGTTTTGTCAGCATTCATTACAATCACAGCCTCCGGGCTAAACAAAGCAAATGCAAGTGTCTGGGCTCCGTGTTTCTCCTGCGCTTCCCCGGAGAGTTCAATGGCACACAGCGGTCACCTGCGTTCACACAAACACACACACACACACACACATACACACATGAGATCACCAGATCTCAGCGGTGGACAGGGTTTGCGGTTCACTGGTCCTCAGTCTGAGCGGTGACCAGACTGTGCTGGGAAGCTTGAATCATACAATACACCATCACTCACTGTTCCTTGGTTCATATGATTAGTGTTGGACCTGGTATGATGCAGAAATTCCAAACCACCAAAACCATCATCTCTTGATCTGAGAAAAAGACTGGAAAGCTGTAGAATATAAGTCCAAATAGCGTTTCACTTCAAAAAATATCAAAGCACTAAGATGTTTGTGTTTTCCCCAGAGTAAAGAGTACTTGAAAAATGTACTTGAGTAAATACTTTTAATTTATGATTACCTTACTGTTAAAAAATACACAATTACAAGTCATCAATTCCAAGAAGGCAAAAGTTGTAGCGTTTCCAATTTAAAAACAACTTGAGAATTGGAAAATGATCTTAGGCTCAAAAAACAACATGAAATGTGGAAAAACAAGAAACTACATTTTGTTTTGTTTTTTAATGAAGTTTTATTTCCCAATATAGAAATGAAGTTTACACTTTAAAGTTTCAAAATTGCAGAACAAAATAGATTTAAAAAAAGAACAAAAAGTCAGTCTTAGTCAAACTCAAATACGGTATGCAAAAAGTGCAATCATTAATTTAGTTCATAAATAGCATCTAGTACCTTCAGAACCACAAGGCCAAGAAAATGGCCGCAGTAAAAAAGATGCCCACTTGTTGCGCACAGTCACAAGGTCCATTTAAACAAGTGTTTACCAAAACTTCACTAAAGGTGTTTAACTGAGTAAAGTTGAGAGATGATAATAATGATAATAATAATAATAATAATAATAATAATAATAATAATGCATTTTATCTTTTTTGTTGCCTTTCGGGACCCTCCAAGTCGCCTTACAAGGGAGGACAACGCACACGCACTACAATTCACACCCACTCACATTCCCCACCATACACACACACACTCACACACAATCAAATTCTCTTGAAGCCCACTGTGATATGAGTGATGAGAGAAACCGGAGACCCAGAGGAAAACCACGTGGAGAACATGCAAACTCCACACAGGACCCAGATCAGACCTTGAGTCACGAACTGAACCTTCTTGATGTGAGGCAACAGCGCTACCCACTGCTCCACCATGCTGAGATGCTAAAACAGACTGATGTGTGATAGCTCCTCTGCGTTTTATGAGCATCAGAGTTGGCAGCCGCCACAGATAATGACATCTGAAGTGAATTTGATGCATGGAATGCAATTGTTGGAAGAAAAAAAAAATAGCCGGCAGATTGAAATTAGCTGTTAAATGCTATCGCTGCTGCTCGCTGAATGATGATTGACATGAAACACTCTGGGAAAAAAGATGCAAATAGATTGAGCAATTAGACGGCGTTGTGTCTCTCCATTCCCGCTGCCGTGACGACACACACACACATACACGTGCTTTGATTTCCTTTGTCGTCTTCTTCCTGAGCCTGTTTCACTCCGACACACGACTTTGCTCTCCTGTCGGTCAGTCAGGACGAGGTTCCGTAAGGCAGATCTTGGGCTTCATGTTCCTGAGAGTTGAACAAACACACTCTCTCTCTCACACACACACACACACACACACACACACACACACAGAAGTTATGTCTGAGCTCTGCACGAGTAAATTAGTGCTAATTTAGATCTGGATGTGGAGCAGAAACGCTCTGACGTCCTCTGGGAACTGTGCCATGCAGCATTTGTGGTATTTTAATTGGGAATTTGGGAACAATAAGTAAAGAACTGTTGCGCAAAGATCCAGAGTAAAACTTTACACAGGAACGTCCCGTCTGAAACAGTAAAAGCAACCGCTAATCTACCGTCGGCTCTGCATCCCAAAAGTTTACTGTAGCATTATCATTATTTTCCGCATGGTATCGTTGTTGTTGTTTTCACAGAATGTATTGTAAAAAAAAATCACTATAAAACAATACATTTTAGATTTTCTGTAAAATATGCGTGTACATTTATAGCATTTTGCTGTGAGTAGATATATGGAACAACACCTTCAACTCTGGTCACATGCACATTGTCGCCGGGGAAATCTGGGAAACTGAGTTTGTGTTACACACAGTGTGCTGTGTTGTAAAACATTATTAAAATCAATTTTTCATTCTAAAAAAATTAATTCATTGCAATATAGAATTTATGCTTCTTTGCGCCTACAGATAAGTTACCATCTTGTGAATCCAGCTGTTTGATTGTTTCCATAAATCACAGAAAAGTGCAATAAACAGATGGACAAGTATTAAGAGTGATTTATGGGAGACTGATATTGACATTAAAGCATGGTTTTGTTGTTTTCATTTTGCATAATTGGTTTTAAAACTCCATTAATATTTATGCCATACTTTAATATTTAATTACAAATGTTCGTATGGAAAGATTTTAAGGAGCAGATTGAAGTGCCATTTGTTCTTATGCTGATCTGTCGGGCTCGAACACACAGGGGGCGCTGTTGTGTGTTGATATAGACCGGATTGGTAAACGTCAAGCCGCGATTCATTCACTCTAATGGAAGAATCTGGTATTCAAATGGAAAATCTCGTTGTATCACCTCATTGAAGTTCATTTAACAAGATAAGTCGAACTGATTGAATTTCATGTTTTTTTTTTTCAATTATTGTTTTAAACCTCGCGAGCCTCGGCGCGGCAGAATATGGTATTGTTTTACATTACTTTTAACAAGCTTTTGTATTTTCAAATATAAAAGGAACCACCATTTTAAGCACAATGCGTGTCCAAAATAAAAATACAACTTTTTTTTTTTGCTCTGGAGACTGAGGCAAGACTGAATTTACAGAACGAATGGTTTCGAGCATGATTCTAATGCGAACTGACACTTTCTGTGAAAAACAGACGTGTCTTATATACAACTCATACTTTGTCGGCGCAAGCTCGTCCATGTGCCCGCGCCGGCGCGCGCGCTCGATCACTCCCTCCTTCTGCGCATCTCCCGATCCTCAGAGCATCTCTAGGTGATTTAGCGCAGCCAGTCTGAAGCAGGTGTCAACATGGCGATCTCGGAACACGGATCTCACTCTTTCCTCTCTTTCTACGTGATTTTAGCGGCGCTTCTGCATAAAGGTAAGACTTACCGCGTGCACGTGATTGGCCGTGTTCGGCGGGAGCGCGTTCGTCCCTGTCAAACGTGTGCGAAGAGAAGTGCTTCCCTCATAGTTTTATGCAACGTATTAGTTCCTGTTTTGGCACAGGCTTGTTTGTGGAAATTTTGGGTCTCATTTAACTAAAGTATGTCCAACGCAGGAGTTGTTTGTTACCCGTGTGTATCCTATCTTTCCTATAGTAAGGGCATTGCAGGACTTTAATAGTTCATTTTTTCAGTGATGTTGAAAAGAACTGAGTGCGTGTTGCATTAGCAACTGTATAAGTAATAACAAGAAAACGAAATAAATTATGAGCATGGGTATAAAAAAATATTTGTTTTAGTTACGTTTACTTCCAGCGAAGACGTCAGTTCCCGTGTTTCTCTGATCGTACAACGACCCCAAATTTATTCGTTTCACTTACAAACACTAAAAGCAGTATTTTGCTGGACTGTGGAGTTGTGCTGCTGATGAGAGACACAGAAGTCCGCAATGACGGTTCAAGTCAAAACTGAGAAGCATCTGAAAAACAATCAATTCATTTTTCAATTATTATTACAATTATTTTTATTCTTGGACCATTATTGTCTTTTTTTCAAAGGAGTGAATTTATGCGCCGTTTTTATTTTATTTTCTAGAAATGTTTCTATATTTTACATCGTTAAGTTTTTGTTGTTATATATTTAGCTTGTCATATATTTGCCTGCATCTGATTTATTTTCGTCTGATGACTAAATCTCTGGCCGGCGAGCGCGCGGCTCTGTTATGGCAAGCGATTCGACATTCATCATCACAGCTTCAAACATTTTAAATACGAAATACTGAAATACGATCAGTTCAAGACAGGCGTTTTTTTTTTTTTTTTTTTTTTTCTTGCTTATACTGCCCGATAATCACAAATGTGTGTTTTGAATACAGGCTTTTACTATGATGTTTATTTGAACATATATGTTTACAAAAAAAGGTACACTTAACTGGGATACAGTTCCTTTGTGCACAATAAAATGAAAAATGTTGCAAAGTATACATTGACATCAGATCATCTGAGATAGAGATTTCTGATCATCGTCTGGTGAATAATGAAGTCTAGCTGTAGTGCTAGTCAGGCGGCTTGCCACACAGCCTTCTGCCTCCATCAATCAACAGGTTTTTCCATGAATCTGAATTACTAGCTGTAAAAGAAAGAGCGGGATTGTGCGATTTTCCTTTTATTTTATCTGAGCGACGCGTGCAACACTGAAAAAAAGCTGATTTTTGGACCTTTGCTTGACCATAAAAATTGAAAGAAAATTTAGAACATTCAGTAAATTTACACATGATTTGATATTTTTTCAAGAAAGGTTTAAATCATGTTTAACTTTACTTCTGTGAAACACGAGGCACAGTCAGATTACAGTAATGAAGCGCAGATTGCAGTAATGAAGCCAGTGTGTGTGGTTCTGCTGAACAGCTTTGGTCTTGAGGAAACGTCTCCGTCATTGTCGTGTGACTCCCAGGAAGTTTTCATCTAGTGTAAATATCAGCAGCATCTTAACGTCCAGAACCAAAGTGTCTAAGCATCTAAGGCGGAACAGGAACTGCACGTCTCCTGTGGTTTCTCCAGACTCTGGACTTCAGCAGACGCTCTGCGGTCAGTTCTGTTGCCGACGCTCTTGAGGACAGTGTGCAGGGATGATGCACTGTATGTTCAGGCGTTTATGGCTCATTAGATTAACGTTCTCCCGCCTGACACGCTTGCTAAATAATTCACAGCAGTTTATTGCCATCCCACCACGTGCTAGATCTGAGACCTAGACATGTGAGAAGATGAGAATGTTGCTATACGGTTTTATTTGTTTTGCAGTGTCATTAAGGAAGATAGTGTGAATACGCTCGGCTCCCATCAAGGGACTCGTTTTAAGACGAAGTTCAAAGCTTTAAAAGCTTTCAGTTATATAATCTTGAGAGTGTGGCTTCATTCAGTGTTTATCTCACTGGGTCCTAACACTCACCACTCTCCTCTCTGACAGACAGACAGACTGCAGAGAGCTCCAGTCATGATGCTGTTGAAGATAAGGAGCCAGAGCTCCGGTCTTTTCTGATATAGATTGTCATGGTTCTCCTTTCAACCTGTCTTTCATCCACAAACCTCACAGTCCTTGCATGCTTTTGCACGAAGCAGGAAAAACGAAAAGAAAAAAAAGAAGGGAAACCGATGATAATGTGTGTGTTTTTTTTTTTTTTTTGCTGATTGACTTTAGTTGTAAAATGTCTGGCTTTATTACATCAGTGGAGTGATTGCGTGTGGTCGGCAAGAGTGTATCTTCTCCTTGCATGTGTGAGTTTCCTCCAGGTCTCCAGTTTCTCCAACCGTCCAGAACCATGCACTTCAGGTGAATTGGAAATGAAAAACAATTGCCCTCAGGTGTGTGCGCGTGTGTGTGTGTGGTGATGAAGCCCGGATGTGAGTGGATGCTGTCGTGCTTGTCAAGCAATTGGTACATGTGTGTGTTGATGCCCATGTGAGTTGATGCTGGCGGGCTTGTCAAGCAATTGGTGTGTGTGTGTGTGTGTGTGTGTGTGTGTTTGTTGTCATCTACATGTCAAGGCCACATCATAAAAGTTACATGTTTTGTTATTATTATTTTTAGCAAATAAATGTGTACTGTTTAGAAGTTAGAGATTAGCATAAATACATCTAAATTAAATTAAAATCTACAATAATCACATTGTAGTCTTGAAATTAATCTCAATAAATCTCTAAATGAATCTCTAGTTGTAGCAAATAGACATGTTCCGCATTAGTCAAGAGAAGCTTTGTGTTCAAGTGGCACTTAAGAATAAAAGAAACACCTACATGAACTATTTCAACATTCCACAAAGTTCCAAAAACTTGGCCTTGTCGAGGTTTCCATTGGACGGTTCTCAACATTTTCCCTGAAACAACCTGACACAGATTTGTTTGGGTTTTGTTTGTGTGCTCTCCTTGTTTACTGTTCATTTGTTTGCATGTGTCGTCTACTTCTATTCACACACGACCCTACTGCTAGTCAAAACACCAGCCTCTGTCTAAAGTGTATTTGTTCTAGTGAATATGTTCCACCTTGATGATTATTGATACTGATATTACACTTTTTGATATCATATTTTTCTTTAGACTCCTTTAGTCCTTCGGAGAACCCGCACAAATATCTTGTTTGGGTGGTGTTGTTTAGTGTGTGCTACAAATGGACTGGAAAATAAACCCTTAAAATAAGGTTTTTTTTTATGCTTGAATGAACAATTCTGATGAATATAATAATTGTGACTGTAGAGCGCAGAGTTTAAGATTTATATTGAGAATTTATTTTGTTGTTGTTCTTCCCTAAAGGCTGGACCAGCATGCCTACCCCACAGGACACACCCCTCTATTCACCCCTTAATTATTATGTTTTAATCTTTGTTTTTCATCCGTCACTTTCCTGTAGAACCTTCCACCATCCTGTCTCCGCTTCACATATTCCACATGAATTTCTTTTATCCTGATCTGAAACCACTTGTTCAGGATCTGGTGGTGCTTTCAGGAGATTCCTCCTACACGCACCCTTGCGTCAGAATGACGGCTTCCTCTCTTGCGTTTGAGCGTCATAAGGGGTACGTGTGGTGACGTGACCCACTTACAGACCTTTGGCTTGCAGTATCGTCTCTGGAGATTGTGTGTTTACTCAGTCCCTGCATCGAGTTTCTCGTCTCATAAAATAAGAACCTGTGTCTGAAGTGTATGTGCGCTTCCTCTGCTGACATCATCAAGCGGGAAGACACGGAGTGGAACTTCTGCTGCGCGGGCGATCAATAGAACAGATGGTTCTTCAGAGGGAGGCGCTAAATACTTAAGAATGTCAGAATGCAGGAAGCTCACAGCGGTGAACCTGATCCGAGTCCGGTGGAACGGTGACATCTGTCCACACCCTCAGGTCTGTCAGCCGCGTGTATTAGGATGCTACCGGTTAGAAGAATCACCCAAGAATAAGCTCTAGTATCTGTGGAAAAGAAAGTGATCAGATCAGAACAGGTTTGATCAAAAATGCTTGGGATTTTCTTGGGTTTGATCTGAAACTAACAGCTTCAAAGCCAATATTATAGCAATATTGGCATTCTTGGTCATAATGTACATTACCACAAAACATATTGTATTGAAGGCGATTATTCTCTCTCTCTCTCTCTCTCTCTCTCTCTCTCTCTCTCTCTCTCTCTCTCTCTCTCTCGCTCTATGTCTTCCTCTCTTTGTCTCACTCTCTTTCTCTGTGTCTTTCTCTCTGTCTATCTCTCTGTCTGTCTGACTATCACCACTCTCTGTCTTCCACTCTTTCACCCCATCTCTCTCTTTCTCTTTCTCTGTATCTTCCTCTCTTTATCTTCCTCTTTCTTTCTCTCTCTGTCTATCTCTCTATCTCTGACTCACCCCTCTCTGTCTTCCACTCTTTCACCCCCATCTCTCTCTCTCTCTCTGTGTCTTCCTCTCATTATCTCTCTCTTTCTTTCTCTCTGTCTATCTATCTATCTCTGTCTGACTCACCCCTCTCTGTCTTCCACTCTTTCCCCCCATCTATCTCTTTCTCTCTCTCTCTCTCTCTCTCTCTCTCTCTCTCTCTCTCTCTCTCTCTCTCTCTCTCTCTCTCTCTCTCTCTCTCTCTCTCTCTCTTTCTGTCTTTCTCACTCTGTTTCTTACTCTCTTTATCTCCATCTTTCTCTCTATGTCTATCTCTCTATCTCTGTCTGACTCTCACACCCCTCTGTCTTCCACTCTATATCTCTCTCTCCCTCTCTCTCTCTCAATAGAACATATCTTTTAAAATTAAAGAATGGCATTCAGGGATTCTACCAAAGAGAAATGTTCAAGTACCGTTTATAGACTCACATTTAAGAATTTTTCACAGGCACATAAGATCTGAACCTGAAGCAGAAATATCAAAAACACTTTCTTCAAAGTAAGAGAGTGACAGACTCTTTTTGTTCTGGAGTTGAACCTTTGGCTTCTCCACCCGAGACTGAATGTCCCAGTCAGCTCGACCCAGGCTGGATGGCGGGGGATGGGGGCACCGAGCAGATCCTGCGCTTCTGTGGTGGGTGGCAGAGTCTCTTGCATTCGTGCTGCATTAGGAACGCCAGGCCCGATCTTGCACTTTATGGAAGCCATTATGACTTGAATGTGGCGAGAGAGCCTGTTCTCTCCATTTAAAGACTGCAGAGGTCTCCGAACAATATCTGCGCTGCCGGTGTTTCTGTACAGTTGCAGGTTAATGTACGCACATCACTGACTAGCGCAGAGCGGCTCTGTACAGACGATCTCTTTTGCAACGTGACGCTTTCAAGAGTGAAAACCTTTATTACGTCCGACATGAATCTGTCAGGGTGTTTTGTAATGAGCCACGATAAGATAATGATTTCCTGTAATGACAGAAAAATGGTCGACTGGTACCAAAATGGTAATCTCAATATGAAGAATATTTCTGTGCAATTCTGAAGAGAAGCACTTACAGCAAGAACAGTCCAGAAAACAATAGAGATGTAACACATTCATCTGCCAGATTAGTGTGTGAAGCTCGAGCCATTTGTCCTGGTCTATTGAACATTGAAGAAATGTTGGACTCTCTCTCTCTCTCTCTCTCTCTCTCTCTCTCTCACACACACACACACACACACACACACACACACACACTCAGTCCCATTTTCTTTATGACACTTCCTGTCTGGCTGTGTACATGACATAAATAACTGCGGTTGATGAGGAGACCACTGAAAAATTTTAACAATTGAAATCCAAAGTAGATCTGCTGATGATACAAGTTTTTGGCTCGGCAGGAGAATGGATGAAGCCATCCAGCATGTCAGGATGGGTGCAGGAGTCCGAGAGCCAGAAGCTGCTCCTCAATCTGGAGTGTTTCTCTCATCACGGTCCAGAGCCAGAGACCCCGCAGAATCCAAATGCACAGATGAATTAAGCAAGAGCAGACTTGATAAGAAAGACGATGGTCAGAACTTTAGACAAGGTCGCAGACAGAACATAAGCACAAGTTGAGCCGACGCCAAGCATGTGAGCAGGTTACACAGGAAGTCGGAGCGGATGGCACGTTTCTGTCCTTGAATAGTTTCCATGATTTATATGATATAATAATTGCCTGGTTAATAATAAAACGTATAAATAATAAGTCTGAATGGTTCTGTGCTTTTCTGGTGGTGATTTGCTGAAGTCTCAAGATGATGATATGAGTGGCGGCCTCAGCAAGACGATGCTTCCTTCTTCTCGCTAGTGATGGGAAGTCAATTTTTCCTCAATGGACTGACTAATTCATTTTTTACAGGATGCGCCGATGTGTGAGTTGTAAAAATGACCGCGCTCTCAAACAATGGTTACATAAAGACACCATGATTTGCTACATGGGACAATCTATACGTGTTACATTATATTGCATACGAAATAATACACACCACATAAACGTGAAGCATCCTGAATCTTCCTTGCCATCAATGTTTTAACAACGCGACAGTCACTTGATAGTGATCACATCACAAACAAACAAGCAAACTATCTGTTTGCGAACTAAATTGCGAACAAACTGGAGTGATGCTAGTCGCTACAAAGCCTGCACGACTCGGCTTTCACTTGACAAGTGAACGAATGACCTTTAAGAACAAATCACAAACAAAACTGGAGTAATTCTGCTCACTAATAGTGATGGGAAGTTCAATTATTTTAACTGATTTAATCTTTAATTCTCGAACAGTAAAGTGAACTAATCATTTTGAGATTCGGTCATTTCGTTCATTTCCAGCTGGGAATGTAAAGTGGTCGCGCCATTCATCTATAACAATATACGTACACAAAAGACAACATGGTTTGCTTCAGCTACAAATCTATTCAAATCATGTAAATCCCTAGCAAAACTTGATCCTTCTACGTCCTGCATCTGCCCTTTGCTTTTAACAGCTTTATCGCGGTCACGTCACAAATGAATCAAATGAACAGTGAACGAGTGATCCGTTTGAACGAATCATGAACGTGCTGAGTAATGCTGCTCAATACTATCGTTCACGAATCGTTCACTGAGAAGATCCGTTCATTCAGAGTCATATGAAATATTCTTTCAATTTGAATGAATCGTTACCGAACGACATATCACTACTCACTAATAGCATCGTTCACGAATTTTTCACTGAGAAGACTTGTTCATCCCCAGTCATATACATGAAACATTCATTCATTTTGAACAAATCTTTCACAAACGACATATCAATACTTCACGCTGGTCAACGTTTCAAAGTAGCAGAACAGTCCCATGGCATCGTTCAGCTCGCTACTGAAATCGTTCATTCCTTTCAGTGTTTCACTTCTGTTCTACTTTTGCAGGTTGACAAGATTAATTTAAAGGTCATTAGGTGGTTTAACATCGTTTTCCCTGTGTTTGCTCGTCTTGTCTCGTCTAATCTTGGCTGAAACACACTCATCTCTTCAGCAACATGCAGCTCGATAATGAAGCTTTCCACGAGACGCTAGTTAGGCCATTGGCTGCGACTGTGGACAGTGACGGTTTCATCTGTTTATTTATGATGGAGTGAGAAATTTGGCTGGGATTATTTGTGTAAAAACGAAAGAGATTTCAAATCGTTGGTACTAACATTGCAAAAGTTCGAGTAATATGGCTCTTTGATAAGAGCAAAAGGCAGCTTGAGAAATTATTTGAATAAAAGATTTTTCAATTGTAAATTGAACTAAATCAATTGTAAAAAACTAAAACTAAATAAGATTGATTTCTTGCATTTGTGTGTGTGTGTGTGTGTGTGTGTGTGTGTGTGTGGCTTAAGGCTGCCCACTGCTCCGGGTTTGTGTGTGTTCACTGGTAGGTTAAATACAGAGCACAGTTTAGATACAGCCCCTTGTGGCCATTTTGACAAACTCCTTCTGGTTAAACATTTTCTATTAACTTGACGGCATGACTTTGACTTGACTTTTGAAGTTAATTATTTAATTGAAGGTGTAGGATTGAATCTGCACTGATTTGATTTTCTGGGCCGAACGTGTCGCTTCGCAGAGCTGTTACTCGTATGGGCGACGCTTTCAGGCCGTTGTTTAACGTGTAGGATTCCTCAATGGGTGATGATTTGTAATTAGGATCGACGCTTCCAGACACATGTGGGAACAGAAACGTGCAACAGAAGCCGTGTTTGTTCTTGACTCCTGCTATTTGTCTATTGCAAGTCGCTCAGCTTCCATTATTCATTATCTATCTCCACTGACATCAGCTGAATCTGTCAGCTAGGCGTCCGATCACCATGTGCCGCTACGCCTTCCGAGTTTTACACGGGTTCAATTACGCTGCATTAAGCCGTCAGCACAACACGGCGGTGTTCCTCATAATAGTTGTCCAGAAAAACTCGGCTGAGGGTTCGTGCTCCTTCACAGATGCAATTAGAGAGCAAATTTATGGGAGCAATCAGGCTTTCAGTCAAGCGCGGCGGTTTGAAGGTGACATCAGGACGTATTGCTGTATGATGCTAACTTCCTGTCGCTTTCACAGCAGCTTTTAAGTCATTACCGGGGGACGGTGGGATACACTCGTCCTCTCGTCAAGGGGACATCACCTAATGATGATATATATTAATACCTGGAGCTGTTTAGGTCTGTTTGTTTTTAAGCAAATGACTAAACAAAGACGGAATGCTAACCATTATTTTCATAGTTTTTCCCAAAATTATTTATTGAACATTTCCAAGAGAGTTGGTCGTTTTTTTTTTCTGGACTGTCATGATGGAATGAAATCTGGATAACGTAGAAATCTTGAAATCTTTATATTTGACCTGAAAGTTGAGTCAGATGTTCTTTGTGGCATCTGTTTCAGTTTATTTTTTTTTATGCAAAATGATCATATTCAATAATGCTTTTTGATATTCAATCATTTTAACACACGAACAATTCATGGTGTGTGATTCATTGTGCACACACACACACACACACACACGCACACACGCACACACACGCACGCACACACACACACACACACATACGCATACACATTTTTTAATGTACACATACACATTGATTTACATATAAAACAATACCCCCCTCACCATTGAATTCAATTCAATTTAAATTTATGGTTTGGTCCAAAATCCATAAATAGACGCTCCGTCCAGCAAACAATTTGACACAAAATTGACCAAAAAATTCAACTGAATTAGCTTTATAACCAACAGAATAAAAAACATTAAGAAATAACGGAGACAACAACAACAAAATACAGATCAAGAATATCAGGAATACAACTATCTTATTTATTTAGCCATGACCAAGACCCCACCCATCAGAATACCTCTCTACCACTCTTATTTTAATACAAACCGAACTGTAAAATGTCAGTCTAAAGTCTCCTCTTCACCCTCAAATAGGCTTCAAAGTAGGAAAGCCTTAACCAGGGTGACCATGGAACCCCACTTCAGTGTAAAACCGTAGTTTCGGGTCAGGCATCAGGGAGTAGATTGGTTCTGGCATATTTCTCATTGCTAAACAGAATTGATCTTGGTGAGGGTCTTAATTGATAATGAGCTGCAGAGTGTTTTTCTGATCTGCGCACACACACACACACGTACGTCACATGTGCTGCTGTCGTTAAGCTTTGTCGTTTCAAAATCATTCGTGTTCGCCTGAATCTCAGCTAAAGCGCCTGCCCTTTTGTGAAAAAACGGCCATTAGGAGCTAAAACGATGGAGCTGTGCGATGACGTCTCCACGGGTGAAGCCACCAGAGCTCAGCGCCAACGTTTCTATCTACAAGGGCAGAGCAGGATAAATGGCAACCGCAGTCGTGAGCTCCTGTAAAGCCTTCATTTATACCTGCAATTAATCAGCCATCACCAGAGAGCTCCTTAATGTCAGGCCAAGGATCTTATTAGGGATGTCCTTTATGAGCCTTAATGAGACTTATGTCTTCTCTGAGTACTCCATTTTACTAACACTGCCCCCTGGTGTAAACGCTGTGTGCGGACCCACGAGCCCCTGATCGCACCCAATCAAAAAAAACACACATACTATTGTTTCTTACATGGGCTTAATTTGTTTGAAGTTGTGAAACTGAAAAGTGCACCAGAGACCAGAGGGAAAACATTTGGGAATCAAATGTGTGGGGAATATAGAATAATCAACACATGACTGGACAGTTTTATTAACTAAAAAGGATAAAACATTTAAACTATACAACGTTGGAAAAACTCCCAAATGTTCGTCTTTCTGTCCGAAATAGGCAAAGCTTGAGCCTGGAAGTTGGAATAAACCGCCCCCTCGGGATCTTTCAACAGAAGCGGAGGAATCAGGAAGAGAAGAGCCTCAGGATTTGATCGGGTCGTTGCAATCTAAACGAGATCAGCACAGCAGACATTTTAAGTTGAACACACTTTTTTTTGGCAATTCTTTAGCTGTTTTCTTTTAAATGCAACTAAATATTGTATACACATTTTAATTTGACCTTTGATTCATGAAATGCAATGTACAGGTAACTTGCTTTAGATAAATGTGCCTGAAATTTTGAAACAATGGAAAAAAAGAATTAAACACACAACAACAGTGACAACAATAATAATGACTGAAAAAGCAACAATAATTCTAACAACAATATTAGCTGAAGGTGTGGGTCGGCTTGGGGTTTTGATTGAGATTCATCAGGAGTGTAGAGAGATTAGATGTGATAAGATGTAGATTATCAGGCTCCTCGACTCCAAACTCTTCTCCTCTTGAATCTGAGACTGCATGTGTTGTGCCACGTAGAAGCTGAAACATCAACTTTAAAAATACTTCCATGCGGGTGGTTTTCTCTCTGAGTTCCCCAGAACCACAGACGCTGCAGTGAAGGGCTGAGACGCTTGTGGTCTCCCCCACCCCACCACTGCTGATCTGCTCCTGCCGCTCTTCTAGTCGAGAGCTGGTTAGTTTGCAAAGAGGCTTCACTAATTTATTAATCTAAAACAAAGAATAACAGACTTAAATATATATAGGTGTGCAGCAGGGGAAGCCTGTGAATAGTAGACCATTTTCTTGTCTAATCACAGCTTGTCTCCTTTTTTCTCACAGTAAATGTTTTCTTAATTATATTTTATAATTGTACAAGTATTGTACGAGCGGTCAGCTTTTACCTTCAGCTTGTGTGACACACTTCTAACTCATCTTCGTATCACACTTGATTACTTTTACTTCAAAAAAACCTGCAGCCAACAGAATTACGCTTGTGCTGGAAACAAAAGTAGAAGGGAGTTTTCAGTATAACTCCAGATCAATACCCTGCTCTCATTTCCTAAAAGCTAAACGTTCTTTTAATAGGAGAAGAAATAGTTCGTCTCCCCAAATCCAATTCTACAGTCAGTTGAAAATGAAGGGAGGAAAATTGGAGCGTAACTTATAATAACCTCCCATCTGCTGCTCCTGAAATAGAAGTGTGTTATTACGCTGCCAGAGGGAAACGCCCGAGTCCAGCCCTGCTCCTTCAAAACGCCCGCAGAGTCATGTGGACACTCCACATCCCTGCCGTCCACTCCACATCACGAGGCGTCGCCGCTGAATGCAGTTACAATCTGTGGGATTCCTCTTCCGCTTCGTGTCCAGCTTTTTCATTCTTTCGCTTTGTTTGACGTGTAACTGGCTGGATTAAACACCGTCATCAAGACTCGCTCTCACTCTTTACACTCTCTGTTCACATCTGAGCGTCACAATCCCTGAGGAATCCAGTCTCTATTGTTTCATATGATGCAACTGGTGGTAATAATGTGATTCCTTTGAACCGAGTCTTTCATGTCCGTCCGCCAAACAAATCCATTTTCAGTGTTTTAGAAAAAACATTTTCGGGTGGTTCGTGAATCCGACAAACAAGGTCAACCAAGACGACCAGACTCTCTGAAGACAGTCTTGTGCAGATCACTGTCAGTGTAACAGATTTATATTTGCGAATACTTTAAATGGAGCATTTCAATAATCTATTATACTATTGTTTTAACGTTTTATTTTGTAAAAAGGCGGAGGTACTGCAGGTAGGGGGTATCATGCAAGTTATGTGATATTTTGTTTGTTGACTTTTTAAACTAAGTGATATTTTGTGTCCGTGATTGGTCGTAATCTAAATTTATAAAATGTTTGATGTACTCGTATTTAAAATTTGGAACTAAATTGTTGCTTATTTTGGCTCTTTAAAAATTATTCGGTTGCTTTATTAACATTTCTAAATTCCATAGATGTCTCCGTCCAACAGCAAAACCAAATAAAAATTGTTGTTTTCTTTATATTACAGTGCAGACCAACGAGTCAGTTATTGATTTCAAGTCAACGAGAAAAACAACGCCAACACGTGCAAAGAGAAAAACGGCCTGTTACATCAGTAATCATTATTATGCCGCCTTTCTAAAGGTGGTTTTAGTAGTTTTTTTTGTTATTGAGCATAAGTCTGAAGTCTAGTGGTCCGGTGTTGTGTGTAAACGTGTGTAGAGATGGACTCAGAGCATGTTCTTCTTTATTTAATCACAATACAGTGTCTCACATCTGTCTTCTCTGGAATCATCATGCTTGCTTCTATTAATCCAGTTTCAGAATCTCCCGTTCTTCAGGTGAATGCTGACCTGTATCTGACCAGTCCGGGTCGCTGGTTATTCTACTTTTGTGCAGAACTTCTAGTCTTCTCTCTTCACTCACTGAATCCACTCCGGCTATTGTTTCAGTCCGGTTGAGCTAAACTTAAGCCATGAATCCTTTAGTTCTTTTCTTTTCTTTCATAAAGTCTTTTATTTTCATTATTTCTTTTTTCTTCCAATAAAAAATCTCATTTCCTTGCAGTCTATCCTCCCTTGAATCCCTGACAGGTTCACTTTTCCCCCGCAGGATGTTGAACTTATTTAACCAGATTTGAGAGAACATTAGTAAGGCATTACAAAAACCGACATTACTGGAGTAGTTGTAAAGCTGAAACTTGTAGACTGAAAGAAAGTGGTTTTGGATGTAAGTAATGATTTAGAAACATCACGTGGGATTCATTTCCACAATCTGCGTGTCTGGTGGCTTTGTGTTTTCTATACCAAGTTACACAAGGTCTGGCCTTGCGCTGGCACGCAACCTTTTGAAGGAGACATGTGCACAATTGTGTATAGCATCTGGTGGTTCGACCCATAAGAAAGGAGCGTCTGGGGGTCCTATTCAGTCTTAGAGGAGCGTCTTGGGGTCCGATTCAGTCTAAGTAGAGGAGTGTCTAGGTGTCCGATGGAGTCTTAGAGGAGGAGCTCGTAGGTCGTAGGTCGAATAAGTAGGTCGTATTCAGTCTTAAAGAAGGAGCGCCTGGGGGTCCTATTCAGTCTTAGAGAAGGAGTCTGTTTCAGTCTGTTTCTAGGGGTCTGTTTCAGTCTTAGAAGAGCAGCGTCTGGGGGTCTGATGCAGTCTTAGAGGAGGAGTGTCTTTGGTCCGATTCAGTCTTTGTAGAGGAGCATCTAGGTGTCCGATGCAGTCATAGAGGACGAGTGTCTGATCCAGTCTTAGAGGAGGAGGTTCTGGAGGTCTGATCCACGCTTAGAAGGGGATCGTCTGTGGGTCTGATGCAGTCTTAGAGTAGGAGCGTGTAGGTGTCCGATTTAGTCTCAGTGGAGAAGCATCTGGGGGTCTAATTCAGACATAGAGGAGAAGCGTCTGGGGGTCTATTCCAGTCTTAGAGGAGGAGCGTTTGGGGGTCCTTTTAGGAGGAATCTTAGCATATTTGCTGAAATCAAGTAGATGATGAAATGAAGCAGTAGAGCGTCTCCCTGCAAGGATAGACATAAAAAGAGGACAATCTCTAAAAATTTGTTTAGATTTTTCTCTTTGTTTGCATCTAAATTCTAATAGTCAATTCGATATGTCTAAAAGTGAAAGAGTCGAAAGAGCTGGTCTGATTTCTCATGCAGATGGTATCACAGCTCCACACCAGAAAGGGATGGTGGAGTTTGGCAAGATGTTTTTAATCCGTAATTATTTTCCAACTCTCCTGGTAGTTGACTCCAACAAGCGGGTCAAACTGTCAGGCCAAGAGAAAACACACACCATATTGCGTCAATCCCCCTTTATTCTTCACTGGACCCCCCTGCCGTCTCCGACACCTGTGATACTTTCCATCTCCATAGGGAATGTTTTCAGCCACTGTAGCGCTTATTCTAGGTCTGAAACTCTCCTCTTCTTGGTTCCGGAAGCAACTGGATGAAAGCATCTGTTATTCAGAAAGACCCTTTCGAGAAACAAATGGGTTGAACAGACCCTTTATTGGCATTACAACACAAGTTCATAAAAGTTTACATTTATGAAATACAAAACATATATCATGCAATATCGTTGACGAGCCTTTTAACTACTCCTCAACTTGGTGATGGACACAGAGAATCCTTAGAAAGGTTCAGGGTGCCATGTTCTCAACACTCCAGACGTGTCTTTATTACCTAAAATCATCTTGCTGCTGGAAAATTATATAAGTTTCCTCATTTTGTGAACTGGGTTTGAATGGTGCCCTTATAAATCAAACTGGGTGATTTCATTTGCTCTGTTCATTGTTCAATTCCTGTTGCTCCCAAAAATATCTGTTGTAAATAGGTCATAAAGTTCTGCCCTGGATGTTTCTCCAGCATGCGCACAACACTTATCAGATGACAGGCCGTGATCTGGGACACACACACTTGATGTATACTACAGCCACGTGAATCTGTCAGACAGCGGCTGTGATGTTGTATATTATTTCAGTCTTTCACATTTTGAACAAATTGATGACGTGAGCTCTGTCAAAAGACAGTGACTGATGCTGAAGAAAGGGGGACAATGTGTGTTTAAACATCATGTAGAGTACACTTGCATTTTTATTCTGGATTGAGACTCTCACTAAGTATGTCTGGGTAAGGGTTAGGGTTAGGCTTAAAAAACCAAACATTTCCTTTAGCTTGCCGCTGTTCTGAAGTTTAGTGATGTACAGGGAGTAAACAGAAGCAAGAAATGGCTGATAATTTGAGAAAATGTGAGAGATTTGTTGTAATGAGGCTGTGTTTCTACTCTACCTTTACGGCCACTTCATTGTCAGAGGACAGGAAATGAACAAGGTGTTGTGGCCTTTCATATGTCGGAGTAATTTACTCTCATCCCTGTTTCATCACTGAGAGAGATGCAGGATATTGATCAAAGGAGCCTGGAGCGCAGGTTTGTCTCCTCTCACAGAGCCTCACTAATGCAGACCAAACATCTTCCGCAGCGTTTCTGTTGGTCACCATCACTTCTAATACACATTTAAATAATGGGTTTGGTGGCACATGTTTAATCTAATACAGAGTAGCTGCAAATTTAGTATAAAAGGCAACACATGTTCCTTTATTGGGGAATTATTGATTTGATTTTGTGATAGAGAAGAACAATGGAAACTACTTGTTCAATTATTTCTCATTAAAAAAGAAATGCAATGGAAATAACTAGTACAGTTTAAACAAAACTTGGAATGATCCCATGTTGACAGTGACACTTCTGTGCTGTTCCCCTGTGAATCGCTGTTTAGATTCCGGTCAGTCTGTCCTGCTGGAGGCTTCGGCCTTCTCACCATGTCTTGCTCTATATTAATGGGTTTTGAGCAGAAAGCCAGGGGAAACTGAGATGCACAATTAATTCCTCATGGCTGGTCTCTGGCACACGACCGAGCCTCTTAGTCCATAGCGACTTGACTCTTCTGCTCTCTTGGAGAGACGGGAAGACTACAGCTACACAATCTAAGCAACAGATAAAAACTCTAGCCTGCAGAATACAACTGTAGTAATGATCCGACTTATATTTAACATAAATCAACAACATTTAACTTTAATTACAGGCATTTTTATTACCCTCATCATTAACATGATCCTCTATATTAACGTTGTTTGTGTTGCTAGTTTACTTTAAAAGGGCTCTGGTTTATTGGGTATCTCCCAAACCCTTTGGAGTACAGTATCATAAGATTCTGAGATATAAAACAACAAAACGTATCTCAGTTATCAGTAACTCATGGTCAATTTAAATTGGGCTTGATCAAAAATCTAAGTGGTCTGTAGTTTTAGATCATATCAAAACAAAATTAGTGTAGAATGAAACTGCGGATTTTCTCTATATATTCTCTATATTCGATATTGGGCTATTAAGAGTAAATGATAAATCTCAAAATACAAGGGGATAATTTCAAAGATATGCTTAATGATCATTTCAAGATTGTTTTACATAATTTTAATTGTTTTGTTTTGATTGTTTTAAAAAAATGTCACATATTTGCATAGTTTTAGCACTAAAATTGCATGTAATAGAAAAGTTTAACTTTAAAATAATGATCTACATGTGTCACATCTGTCACTAAAAATCCAATCCATCACAACAATGTTTGTTTGTTTCACATCTAAAAAAACACTGTTTAAATGAGGACGTTACCTGTTCCCTGGCTTGTTTCCAGTAATTCGGAATTGCAATTAAAATACAATAGAACTTGCTTTTTGTTGTTGCAGCATAAAAAAATAAAAGAAAATAAAAAAAACATATAATTTAGTTTGACACAATCCTACCTTTGTATCTGTTCATAATGGCTTTGCTCAGGCTGATTTTTTTTAGGACAAATGTCAGCAGAAATAGAGGCATTCGCTTGACTGTGGGTCAGTGATGGTCCAAGAGCGGCTAGACCTCCATCTTCCTGCTCCGTACACACTTGTGTAGTAGCGCGCATCAATTCCTCATCCACTTCGTAGTAATGTGGGCTTCAGCTGCTCTTTGGTTCATCTCTGCCCTGACGGACTGGCTTGTTGTTATGGTTTAATGTGACTGTCAGCCTGCTGATAATTGAGCTGTGCTCTGTTTGTCTGGGAGCCGCGGGTGGTGAACGTGGGAGGAAGGGTCTCTGGGTTCATTCAACAGAGGGCTGCGCTCCGGGTGATTGCCGGCCTCTCGTACAGACATTGGGAGGAAGATGGCCGATGATGCTGGTCATGTCTCACCTCTATGGTTATAAAATACATTTGACTCCTTTTGTGTTGAGCTCGGCTGAAGAGCCGTCTAAAACCCTCGCACAAAAGCATGGACGGCAGCTGCCCTCTCTCAAGTATGATTGCTCTCATTCCACAGGAATAGAAAAAGCCTTTTGTTGCTTGCTTGGCTTGTACTGTACGTGGATTTTCTGTGTGTGAGGTCTGCGCCATCATGTTCTCCATCAAAAACACTTGTTATGCAGAAGTTTAACATTATATTTGATATATTGAGTTGTAGGTGGCACGGAGGAGCAGTGGGTAGCCCTGCAATCTCACAGCAAGAAGTACCAGCTCAAGACTCAAAGTGTGAGTTTCATGCTCCGTCAGGGCCTTTCAGTGTAGAGTTTAAATGTTTGTGCGGTTGTGTGAATTTTGAAGATCTGTTCAAGGGTCAAGATAAGATTTTAAAACAGAGGTTATAGCCGAGTTTTTGTTACGGTTTAGGGGGGTGGGGAAGGAGAATAATTTGATGATTGTGGGTACAGTGAGGATAGAAAGAACATATTGTTTTCGAAGTAAGTCAATTGTGGGACCCCACTACGCTAGGTTTGTAGGTTCCTGTGTGTAGGTCCGTTATTTGGTTTGCTGCTGGGAGATGTAAAGCGCCACACTTCTCCAATCTGAGGAATCTGATTTTAATGGCAGACTTCAGCGGATTTGGTTGCAGGATGCGACCGTCTTGCTGCATTTTTCTCAAGACGATCTCACTGCTTATTTCGAGCATCTAATGTCTCACAATAGTAGCTGTGATGCTGCACAAACAACGGAGCTCGGTTCACCTCAGAGTATCTGAGATCTCTGCTCTTTCCCATTACACGTCATGGGTGTGGATTGTCTCTCAAACTAAAATGAACCAAATTCTGATTTTGTTTATTTGGCGCTAATAACTAAAAAAACAACCAACAAAATGTATGTGTGTGTTTTGTGTGTGTGTGTATGTGTATGTATACCTATACGTACACACACAGACCCACATATAAACTTAAAAGTAAACTTTAGTCAGGCAAATTTAACTTTTTAGTCATAGATGAATAAAATGTATCACTGTAAGTACTGTATCGTTCAGTCGTTTACGCTTGATCTTTTTCAAACGCATTTTAGAAACGCCAGTGAAGAAAACGCCATTTTGGAAAAAACTGTGAGGAATTGTTTTTTTTTTTTTTTTTCGCAAAGTAATTGTCCTGTACAAATTATCTGTGTTTCAAGGAAGAAATGAGTTGGAATGGTATAACAAAAAACGTGTAGCATTTGCTGATTCCAGCAACACCTTGAGTTCTGGGCCTGTGAAAAGCATCTAGGCGCACTTTACCTCCTCGCAGCTCCAACAGATGCTCCATTTACTTCCTCCAGTCAGCAAGAAACTCAGCGGCTGCTGCTTTTGTCTCTGCCCTCGCTGCTTTTTACAGCCACATGTTAATTTCTTAAATGAAAGTGCGGTGACAAACGGCGACAGCGTTTCACATCCGACTTCGCTGCCGTGTGGTTCCGTGCAACATCTGCCTTCCATCTCAAGGAGATCTTGAATGTGAAGTGAATGGAGGTATTGTGTGAGCGAAGGCTGTAAGAACTCGTCCTCTTGAAAACGATGCTGCTATAATGGAACCTCACATTGTTTTGTCTTCTTTCAAAAAAAAAAGATGGAATCGTGGTAGCAAACGCTCCCAACAACGGCAATCTGGCATCTAAAGGCTTTTTACTGCTCAAACACGGAGATAAAAAGATGACGCTCGGAACCTTTATCTGCCTCACTCTTGCAGAAACCGCTCTGCTTCTCGTGTGTTTGCTCTTATTGTGTTAAATACCATCTTCATTAGCGTATTTACCTCGCTATCGTCGTTCCCTCTCTTTAGCAGATCACGCTATTGTGGTGAACTGGTTCTTATAATTGGTATCTGGGGAGAAACTCAACATATGTCCTGACACTGCCAGCTGCAGCTACAGAGATAAAGTGTGTGTTCCACAGAAATGATGTTCAGTGTCTCTCTTTACGTGTGTGTGACACATGTATGCACTTTGACTTGAAATCTGGCTAATGTGTGTATGCATGTTTTATAGATCTTTTAAAATGGTTGATTAGCTCCTGGGAATCAGTTTACTTTATTGAATACAAATGAATTTAGCCCTCTTGTGGATCAGAAAAAAGCATTTTCACAAGAGTTAATTTGTAGCAGATCAGAGCGTCGCGTCGTGCACAGTTCCCACAGCAGAAGAATAGACTTTCAGGGTGAAAAGCGTTAATTGAGACTTGAAGAAACAGGCGAGTTCGGTCCAGTCAGGAAAGCTCTTCTGCCTTTGTGGGTCTCTTTTTATTTTCTTAATGTTGAAATCAAATTTAAAAAATGTTAAATAAATATTTGAGCATAAATTCATTTATTCAGCCTGTAATTCCAGAAATGGTTAAACTATTTTTTTTACTTCTTTCAAGTAAAGTTTAAAGCAGTTTTTTTTTTTTTTTTTTAGTAAAACATGGTTATAATTGTTTACATTTCAAATAAAACATTTTACAATTTAATGCACAAAGTGAAGTTTTTAAGCTTTGATTTGAGATTTGATGCTTCAAGTCTGAAGTCACACACACACACACACGCACGCACGCAAGCACACACACACACACAATGCTCACACTCATATCTCACTCACTATTCTGCTATTTCTTGCATTTACTGTTTATGTCTTTTTACAAAATGGTTCATTTGCTCATATTGTTTGGATTTTAGGTTGTTAACTTTGTCTGCTGACTGAAATGTCATGGTGATGAACACTATTATTCTCATATTGCTGATGTGCAGCGGGCAGAGTGCTGCGTAGATTGTGCTGTGCAGTTATAGCTAATGTTATGTTGTGCATGACAGATGCTCATGCTTCAGTGAGATGGAAAGTTAGTGTGTGTGTGTGTGTGTGTGTGTGTGTGTGTGTGTGTGTGTGTGTGTGTGGCTGCTAAACTCTTGGGACTCTGCCAGATGCTTCAGGTCTCCATGACAACTCCCCACACTGGTTTTCTCCCTTTTCTCTCTTATATATTTATTTTTTGTCAGTACTTCCAAAATAAGTTAATTAAAGCCGAGGAAAGGGAGCATGCTGGGTGAGATGACAGGAGGTCTAAGATGATTTGTGATGGATAACTGCACTCTGTCATTTATTTATTTATGCCATCAGAAGCTTTCTGTAATTCCTTAATTGGTAAGCAGCGCAAATGACAAATGGTAATTTACAGAATATGCTATTTTATCCTGGGGGCTCTTTCTGTGACATTGAATATGAAAAATAAATAAAAAATAAGCTGCATAACAAATGACAAAATTGGTTTTCTTCATAAACAGAGCGGCTGTAAAATCAACTCTAGAGATTTGTGGGTTGACAGTTATTTCAATGAATCAGGGGGGTCTGACACGAAAGAAAAGAAGACGACCAGTGCATCTAACTTGCTTCTGAGTCTGTCTACAGTGAATTTCAGAAAGTGTGTCCTCCTAGAACATGTGCCATCCCATCGACAGTTGTGTCCCTCTTCTTTTAGGGAGGTTTCCTCTCTCTGCCAATACCATCTGCCACTTCAGGCCATATAACCCTATGGTAGAGGTCTGCTGTGGAATACCTATAAGAAATAAATATTTTTCTTAGTCCATCATCTCCACAACATTGAGCCGGATTTGGATCAGCACTACTAACGTTGCTTGGTGCAGAGTACATACCGTCAAATAATTGTCCATAGAGCAAGTACAGTCGGTCTGTCTTGTACAGTACAATCTGTCCAGTTAAGAGACAATGTGGTCCAGATTGTACCTTTGGACGGTCCCTTCTTTGTCAGCTCATAAGGAAAAGAAAGGCACTCGTGGTTGAAGGGGCGAGTTTTTCACTGGTTAGTTTAACGTGGTGGCTCTGCTAAGGCCGTGTAGCTGACTACAGACCAATGTTCTCCATGGCCAGAGGTCAGGGACAAAAAGAATATCTGGATCTATTTGGAGGCAACACAGAAAACAGACTGCCCATAGCGGGCACTCTACTGGTCTAAAAAAATGCCCTCCTCTTGCACAACACCTGTCACATTTCCGCATGACAAACACAAGTGGGTGCTGCATTAGCGTATACACACACAATCAGTGGTGTTTGTGATCATCATACAGCTCAACCACCTGACTTACACCTGAAGATATGAGAAACTCTTGCCGAGTCCGCTGAGCCTCCTAACAGAAGAGAGAGAAGCCTCCGAAATGTGCTGCAGATTACTGTGTGGTTTGCTCTCGTACCAGATACTCCGTCAGATAGGGAAGTTTCTTTTACTTTTATTTGTCTATTTTTGCTGCCTTATTTTTGTTTCACATTCTAAATAGTTTGCTAACATTAGAAATACGTGTTTTGCTTTCTGTGAGTGGATACTACTAACAGTGGCTGAACTTTGAGTGCAGAGGTGTCAGATCAACTCTGAGATGAATTGCACAGTTTGAGGATGGTTAACAAGAGCCGCTCTTTTGTTCAAAAGTCTGCACATTTTCTCTTAACGCTGGAAGCAGAAACGGTGTGACGTCCTCTCACAAACTACATTAGCCGATGTGGTGCCACTCCAGTCTCAGTTCCTTCTTCTTGATAATAGTCACTCTGCAGGAAAAGCAGGAGGAGAGATACACAGAGGGAGAGATATGAACGAAGCATGGGTTATCCATCAAACGCTTCAACCAAGGTTTAGATCTTCTTTTAAGATTAGGATTTCTTTTAAAGATGAACTGCTATTGTCACAGCTAAGCATTATTCCTAATTTCTTGAATCAAATAAAGCAAAATGATTGAGTTTCCAAAATTACCCCAGTAATAACAGCTGCACGTCCACACCACAACGATACAATTGGAAGTTGAAATATAATTTTCCTGAGCATTATTGAGCAGTGAAATTGCACTGGCCTTGCATCTGTGTGTAGCACAAAACCTGTTGTTGAAAACCTCTTTTCTTTTAAAGTCTGTATTTCTACTCCAGCATCTCAGAGATAATTGACCCTGTTGTGTGCTGTCGTCTTTTCATTCGATTAAACAGCGTTTCAAGCAGGACAAATAATACACTCCTTTTTAATTACTACCCATACAAATTAAAGGTGAGGTTGTAGTTTTCTTTCTTTTTTATTGTGTAGTTAATTTTTTTTATATCTCATTTTCTACACAACTCTCAATTGTCTGTGACCTTGTGGTAGTATAAAGATTATTCTTTTGTTTGCGTGAACATTTGATGAATGGCCAGGAATATTGTGAGAATGCCGTTTTTTTTTTTTTGAGAGTTGAGCCTTCACCATTCCATTACTAAATTTACATTGGCATTAACATTTATTGCAACATTTGAGAACTTGTTAATTTCATTTTCATCTGGTGGTGTTTTGAAAGATTGCATATGTGGCAGGGGGAGGAAGGTCCCTCCCCATGATTTGGGGCAGTGGCCAATTAATGTCAAGCTCCACAGTAATTAGGCGTTCCTCACGACACCTGGAGGTGGTTATGGTTGTTTCCACCCCATTTGTTGTGGCCTACGCGCCTTGAGCTCCAAGTAAAGGCTTTTGTTTCCAACATTTGGTTCATTTGTACGTGTTGATCGGCCTCAGGTAAGCTGCTTCAAAGCACTTTGTTGATACAGTCTCCTTATTGGGCAGATTTGCTGCCACCCAAGACCTAGCGACATTTTTACTGCGATCGGTGTGTGTGAGTTCTACGATCGGTGTGTGTGAGTGCTACGGGCAGCGGAGTATCTGGTTAGTGAGACTGGCTGTACTTACTGGACATTCCTTAAACGAATGTGACATGGCCATCGGTTTGAGGTTGATTTCTCTTACTCGGCCCTTCTACACATATAGTGTTGACATGAAATTTATATTAACTTCTCTTCATGATTGTAAGATTATTTCTGAAACTGACTATAGATATAATGGAGAAGTGTGATTCTTTATGTTGTGTGTCATGTAACTTTTCTTAGAATCTGACGATTAAAGGCTTAATCCACACAATCAGTACTTGCAGCTATATTTTTAGTTTTGCCTTTGCCACTAGAATGATATTAGCAATTCACCTTCCAAAGTTTATTCCAAACTCATGCTATTGAACATCCCTGGGTAACCTTCACACTAGCCCGAAGTAAGTCATGTTCATGTCTGAATCTGCCATGGCTGCATCCACCTCCATATTCGATCCGATGAAATTCCGACTCTCATGAAAGTAAGTCTTACCAGTCCTGTGTTCCTGGATAATCCTTCAAGGCTGCACTATTCTGCTGCCATGACAATGAAACAAATTCACTAACAGCTCTGGCAGGGAGCGTGCGGAGCCCTCGGGGAGAGAGCTCAGTTTTTGACACATTTTTGAGACGTCTGTAATCCAGTCTGGCAGCTGCAGCACTCACTACGTCTACCTTGTATTAGCATACATTTCCTTCTCTGGTGAAATCAATATGAACAAAAGCTAATTACTAAGCTGTATGCTTAGCACGCCTGTCTGGCCACGCAGGTCCGGGGAACGCCAGATGCCTTTTCTACAGAACTCTCTATTAGTCAAACGAATGCTAAAACTGAATCATTTGAATTGGATCGATGATCAAATGTTGTAAGTTCAATTCATGCCACAGCAGAACATTTATCTGCTTGTGTTAAGACCAGTTGTAGAGTAAAACAAATCTAACACTCTTCTATTTTTAATTTCTCTGATGCCTCTCAATCTTTAATTACACGTCTTTTACTGCATAATTGCTGGATGAAGTCAGTTGGGAGAGTTAGAACACGGTTCAAGAAGAAAACACATTTAAACTCCGGATTGTTCTGTTTTATCCTATTCCATGTTCTTTTATTTTATACAAGCATCTCTTTACTTGAAGCCATTGTTGTTATGATCATAAAAAATAGATACTTTTTAAATTAGTTGTAGTAGTCTAAGATCAATTGGACAAACTGCAGCGTAATAAATGTGGCATCCTGTCCACTGGATTAAGATCATTACCTTTCCGAAGTTTGATCAGTGTGCCAAGGTCTTGGCAGAGGAAGAACAGCACAGCCTGGTCCAGATAGTATTCCGGATGAACGGACTTAAATGATCTCTAATGAAAATCTACGCCATTAGTACACGTGTAATTAGTAGCAAGCCCGCACTGAAACCCTTGAAAGCCATGGCCTTTTGGCTTTCTGCCTGCCCTTCTATAAGACAGTCTAAATCCTCATTAGCTGCATGGCGTCCTTCTTTATGAGCCCAGCCTGTTATGTTACACCTTTCATCTCCTCCACAGAGCCTGTCGGTGATCATTAACGCCGCTCTGAAGCTCGATTAGCTTTATGCTCATGATGAATTGATAAGATACTGTGCTAAAGTGCTCTGTTAGCAGGCCTGCGGACTAACTTCTTATCAGTTGAGCTTCGGACAAGGACGTGCCATATATTATAATTAAAAAAATAAAGAAAGTAAGTATTATGATTAAAAAGAAGGTCTCACGGGTCAGGTTTATATTTTCCTCTAATGCATTTTCCGGATCTTTGATAAATAATTGTGAAGATGTGTCAGTAACAAACACGAGGTTAAAGCATTACAGTGCAGATGCCACCTTGACATCCTGGAAAGGGATATAATCAAAATTGTGGTTGTGTAGCAGACCTTCTGGACAGCCGGTACTGAGTTGGTTCTGCTGGCAGGACAGGAAGTCAGACAGGCTTGGCAGATGCAAGGTATTGTGAGGGTCTGCTGGAATCATTTGGCAGAACCCTCCGTCAGGAAGGTCTTCAACTCCCACCACCTAGAGAACTTCAACCAGATAAACAATATGGAGGCTGATTGAACTATGTTCTCCACCTCCATTGCCCATGCAGCTGATGGAAGTGTGTGTGTGTGTGTGTGTGTGTGTGTGTGTGTGTGTGTGTGTTTGTACAGAGGTTTGTACAAAAGTGCAGCAGTACAGAAGAAGACAATCGGTCCGCCTCAAAGAAATTGTGCCAAACACTTGAATTGTTTAGGCAATGAGCTCTAGTGTGGATCTTGTGGGTCGGTAGAAGGACTCTTGAGGGTAAGTAGAGCGAGCTGTAAGAGTACCTGAAAACCAACTAGGTTACTGTAAAGAAAATATTACATTACAAGTTACTAGTCACCAATTTCAAATTTACTTCAGTAAAAGTTGTAAAAAATCCAATTAAAAAAAAATGAGTATTACTGTACTGAATTTAGGATCAAAAACCATCATGAAATGTAAAAAAAAAAAAAAAAAAAAAAAACCTTCTTTATTTTTGAGGTATACATTTTTAGTATAGACATTAGGGCAGAACAAAATATACAAAACAACAGAAATCAGTCTCAGTAAAACTGAAATGTGCAAAAAAGTGGACAAGGTTTAGCTCATCAATAACATCCAGCACCCTGCAGAAGGCGATATTACCTTATACGCCCAAGAAATAACTGTGGTAAAAGAATATGCCGACTTATTCCGCACAATCACAATGTAACAAGTAGCAGAAAGTGTGTATTCAAATGTAGTGGAGTAAAGAGTATATAATAAAGAGTACATATACTGAATCAAAAATGTACTCAAGGTGAGACTAACAGTTGGTTATATTTTTAAAAGTTGTTTTTATATTTTACACAGTGCATTTCAAAGTAGCCAAAAAATAATTCAGTAAAGTATTCAATTTGCTCAAGTACTTTACATCACTGCTTTTAAGTGGGACTTTGGTTCAAATAGGAAAGCAATTTAGACTTTTGCATGCAATAGGAATTGTTCCCGTTTTGTTAAATACATCCAAACAAGAGGCTGAATCGATTAGCCAGATAGATCAATGGATAGCCAGGTAGATCAATGGAACAAATTATAAACTAAGAGAACTGTAAAACTAATAGAAAGGCAAGACCATGATTAAATTGTCTTGTTTGCAAAAACTCAACTGTCACATGAGGTCTTCTGGGCTGTGAAACAGCAAAAACTATGTGTCCGTTTGACAGAAGATGTTGTTTTCATGGAGAGATTACACTTGATAATACTTTTGCACTGAGCAAATGCTATCCAGACAAGTGTGCCAAGTTCTCCATCCAACATCTTGTGCGATCAGTCTGTTTGGGACTGTTGTCTCTCATGTCCCTGATGGGTCTGAGCCTCTGAGGAGATGTTTCCTCAGCCTCAAGACGGATCCTCAGCGTGGTGACAGTTATTTGCATATTGCTGGAGCAAACAGGTTGTCTTGCCTTTTCTTTTTGCCTTCGATTCCTTTTTTTCTCTCCGTTCCTCTATAATCACTGGAGCCGCAGACATGCTTCATACGGCAGTCTTTAAATTACTTGCTGCTCTTTGGGCACACTTAAGTCATCTGCATTTCAGTCAAGACCATTTCTGCGTAGATTTTCCCACAAAATAAAAATCCCTGAGTACAAAGCGTTCTCGTCAACAGCACGGCCGTGTTGCAGGTCTACGCCGCGTATCGATTGTGCAGAGTGGATTGTGTTTCAGGCTTTAGGCGCTGCAGAATCTCTGGGTCTCCCTCTTTCTTGTCACAGCTCAGCTCCTTTTAATTAAATGTCTTGCAGTTGCGTCTGAGTGTGAATGTGAACGAAGAGCGGTAAGGACAGCCATTGCCGCCAGAGTCAGCCAGCATTTTTGCAGCCATTGACCTTTTGTGATTTTAACCCCGTCCCCGAGGTGCTGTTTTAATCACAATTACACACTTCTCCTTCATTTCTGTAATTTATCCTGCCTACAAAATAATTTGCATTTTATTCATTTGCATTTGCACAAGTTACTCCAGTTTTCTTCATAATTTGACCAGTTTATTAAACAATAGTGCATCGATTCAGGCGGCACAATGGCGCGGCGTGTGTCCTGTAACCTCACAATGACAAAAATGTCAAGTGTGAGTCCCGGTCATTTTTTTATACGTTCCTGTGCTTGAGTGGGTTTTCTCTGGGTCTCCAGTTTCCTCCTACTTTCTAGAAACATGCAGGAGAATAGGAGTCTGGAAATGTCCATAGGTGTGAGTGAGAGTGTGAGTATGTGCGTGTCCTACTTAGCCACCATTCTAGAGTGTGTCTTACCTTTTGACCCATAGTAGCTTGGATTGGCGCCAGCTCCATGTGACACAGAAATGGAATAAAAGGCAAAGGCAAGATGGAATGAACTTCTTCTGATACTGAAGCATTATGGTTTGAATTATGAAGCTGAAATTACGTTTCTTGAACATCAGTAGCACAATGTGGCCTTTAAATCTGTTTGGGGAAGATGGTGGTTGGCGTTAAGAAGACAGTGAATAGGTCCAGAGAGGATGCTGTGCAACTAGAAACTGGGGCCTATTCAGCAAGCTGAGGTAGAGATACATCAATATACATAATGAACTTTGTGTCCATGTAGAGCTCTGGCACTTAATTAAGCTGTCTTCTAACAGTCAGATTGCCAATAAAGGATGTGGAATTACACTGGAATTCACCATCTTATTCCACTCATTCAGTGCTTGTGTGGAGGAGAGAGTGACGTACTAGATGTTTGAATCGGAGACCACGTCTACTTGTTTGGCGTGATTATTGCAAAAAAATATTATATATTATATTTACACAAGTTGTTCTACCTGTCTGAATTGTTCTCAAAATAATCTGATGTTTATTAACTCTAATCAAACAGTATATGTACATACTCGACACAAGTTGATTCTGACTGATTGGACCACCAGTTTGAGGCATGTCCTGAAACAAATCCAATTACATAACCAATTGCATCAAATTATTTTTTTATTGTCACAGCTACACTACAGTTTGGTTAAAAGTGTACATTGATCTGCATTATAAAAACACTTTCAAGAAGACTTCCAATGGAAACCTCACCACGACCAAAGTTATTTTCATTGTGTGCAGTGTTGAGCTCTTTTAGTCTCAAATGCCACTTAAACACAAAGCTTCTCTTAACTAATGCAGAAAATGTCTGTTTGTTACAATTCAGACTACACTGAGATTAATCTAGATTCTAGATGAAAACAATGATCGATGCCCACCTCTATTTTATATTTATATATACAAATACATGCCACAATTGGACATAAAATAACCAAACTACAGAATTTCAGTAGGGGCTGGACACTGGACAGTCGCGATGTCGGCCTCACCTGGAGTTGACCAGCTGGAATCTGTACTACAGTATGGTGCTACAGTATAGAACACATGCTACATGGATTGTTCTTTTCTTCCTGTCTTACTCCTTACTCGTGTTTAGACCCGTGACTTGACTGAGCTCCTCTGTCTGCCATCCTGGTACAGAGTGTGTTGGCTTCTTCATCATCTTTGAGTTTGAAATGTTACGATCCAATGATTGTGTTTTGTTGTCGTATAGTAGATAATAAAGAGGCAGAGAAAGGAGGAAGATTTGATATATAGTTCAGTCTTGGGTTTGATGTGACCCTTTCAGAGACTGCTGATGTCAAATGTGCCAATTTCTTTATTTTCAACAGACCTGGAGGACCATATAAGGGTTTCTTTTTTATGAACGCAATATGCTCTGTTTTTTTCCAAGTCTGTTACCTCAGTATGGTGAAGAGCTCGTTGTGTGTTTTGCAGTTCAGTCACTTGATGGCAGGGCACAGCTAATGGGCGTTCGGTTTGAGCATTTAATGGTAGCTTTAATGGCATCACTGTGAAAGATACAGTGCTTTATTTTGTGCTTAGCCAAGTACTTGGTTTCTTGGAAAGAGGGGCTTGAAATGTAGTTTATTTAGGTGGTCTTTCTTCTCAGAATCGTTTTTACATTCCAGTGTGTATGTATCAGTGCTTGCCACGTTGTTTATTCTACATTTCTGTGTACCGTAACTTAATAAGGTCAATTGAATATCATTAGTAAAACACGTTTCATGACCGCATACTGTGTAAAACAGAACTTTGAGGAGAACTTTTCATGATATGGCGACCACACTTGACTCCGCTATGATTTTTGCAGGAAGAAAATGAAATATTGAAAAAATTAATCTGGTTGCCAACACGTGAGAAAAATCTATAATTGGTGGATTTGTCACAATTTTTTATCCAATGATTGGGTCAAAATTTGATTAAATTTGTGATAATGAGAACTGTGATAACGAGAGACAACTCTCTCGGTCAGTGGACGGATGCTAAGACCGGCTGTTGAGCAGGAAAGTTCTCACTAGTGCTGACCACAGCTAGTATATCTGAGGTATCACCACCATTAGGAGCTGACCAGCGACTCCACCGGGCTGTTTCATTAGCTTTTAGATGAACAATCTCCATTCAAAACTGCCTACGGGTACCTTTAGGATTGCGCTTGGAGTAGCAGCGCTGCAGATTTCCTTCTTCATATTTCATTGCTTGGGTTTTAGAATACTAAATAGAATAGAATACTAAAGATATTTAATGTAACACTTCTTTTCACCCGTGAAAAATTATCAGCCATAGCATAATTATTTCTAATTCTGTCCAATTGACATACTGCTTTTTTCATTACTGAGCGACTGTTAGAAAAGAAGGATTTACATCTTGGCTCAGTGGTCAACAAATTAGGAGGGCGGGACATGATGACACACATCATCACAATGGACAATTTTTGACCTGTGGTGGGATCCACAGCATCCATTGGACTGGAGATGCTCACCAAAACCTCATCCTCCTCGCTCAAGCCAATGGCCACATTTTACTCATATTAATAGCAAAAATGTAATCAGTAAGTAATAATAGTTTTCATTGCAATAATATTTAACATTTCTGTTGAATGAATGAGACTTTATTCATCACACTAGGGGAAAAAGTGTTTTGCAGCAGCAACATTGGAACAACAAAAAGACAAGTGACAGTAAGTAATAGTATGTACAATTGTGCAAGATAAAGAAAATACAATAATCAAAGATGCAAAAAATAAATAATAATAATAATAATAATAATAATAATAATAATAGTAAAACTTGATGGAGAACACTTCTAAGAAATGTAAGCGCATCGCTTTTAACTCTGCAACATCTACATAAGTGTTGAAACAGATGCACAGAATGCTAGAGGCACATTTTTCCACATGCCATGTGCCACTGTTATTACCCACTTAGAGAATCTGATTGGGTGTCTGTGCCATAAGTAAACCTGTGAGCCGCAGGTCGTCTACCATTTACACTTGTGAAGTGTTGGTTTTCACGTCTTTAAACAGTGATATATCAGTCACTATTTCAGTAGTAAATGAGTTTCATTTGATTCGATCACTGAGCTACAATCTGTTTTATTGAAACTATCAAAATCAAAAACTCTCAGAAAGATGTAAATGTCTGCCTGGTTTTGTGAAAATGAAGCAGTGAACAGCCGCTTTATCTCTGTCGGTACAGACGAGCAGAAGATAATTGCGTTTAGGGTTAGACGCCTTTCATTCACACTGACGTGAAGTTATTGGCCATTACGGCCTTGCTGTAGGATAAATTGGAATATAATGGTGGGGGAGTGAGGATTCATTAATTACATTAGACAGTAAAAGCTCATCGAAGGCTCTTTATCTCCTGATACTATGAATCCAGGGTAAGTTATGCCTGTGAATCATGCAGGTATAGATTATTGTACAGTCAGTGTACGTCTCTCTATGCTTTCTTCAAGTGTTATCAATGCTAACTCGACTGAGCTGAAACTGTGCGTCTGAGAGGTTTCCTTTTCATCCTCTTTACACTTCCTACTGTGGTTTTTATTCAACTAATTGGTTATGCAACTAATTTCCTCTCATTCAGAAGCTCCGGTGCAGCAAACCTTGGACTCCATTGTTTACAGAAGTAGGTCAGGCATGCGGCTAATGAAGGACAGTCGACTGTAGTTTCAGCATTTATCAAATATTTTCATGGCATCAACAACATTTTTTGTGAAGCTTTCATCGTTCAACTGAAACGACGGTTCAGTGAATTGGTTCAGTGGACCTCTGTAAAGACCTCAAAATAACCGACCGATAATGAGATGATAATATAGATGATTAAATTCATTAATTCAGAGTAAAATATGTGTGCTCAAATGACGACTTTTACTCAAGTATTTTTGTTGTGAGTATGGTTTTCATACTCTTTACACCTCTGCTAATTTAAAGCGAAATTTATTTGATAGTTGCTATTGCTTGCTGTTACACTTATGGGTAGAGTAAAGATTGAGGGCGTGGCAGGTAAAGAAGAGAGGCAGACTGAGGACTGCTTTCGCAAATTGCTTTATTGTACAGAATTAGGCAACAGGGTAAAACTGACACTGACAATGAGTGAAGATGATGAGATGAATCTGAAGGATGAAGGACTTGAAACACAGAAGACGAGTAGCCTGTGCAATAAAAACGGAATATGAATGACATACACGTCGACAGACGAGGATGACCCTGTGGAAGGCGAGAGTCTATATAGCGTGGTGATGAGCGGAATCAGGTGGTATTGATGATTGGTTTGATGATGTAGATGGGTGACAGCTGAGTAGATGGTACTGAAGATGGTGACATCACAGGTGGAGTTATAACACTTGCTGGTTAATATTAAATCAATTATATATTGTATTGTATTATCAGTATCATTATATTGTATTGTAGACACTATTCAGTACCAATTGTTCTAACAAAAAAAAACTGTAAACTTCTGTGTGATGTTTCTCCAGCTTTTTCAATCCAATGCTTTCGCCATTTTTTTTTTTTTTTTTAGCTTTTTCATTATGTTTATTGTGTCAGCGTCTATATTCTCAACTCTTTGAAAGTGTAAATAGGCTTATGTTTAAAATATGGAAATGCTCCACAAAATGATTCCAGTTCTTCTTAAGAAGAGGTCCTGCGGGTTGAGTTAGTTAACTTTAGCTTAGAGTTTCAGCGTTTAATCACATTACAATGTGCCAGTCTCTTTCTGTCCAGTCGGAGGAAGCGAGCCGACCGTCTCTCTTCTTGTAGATCATGTCGGAGAAAGGGCACATGAATGTTCCAGACCCCGGTGATTTCAAAATGGCAACCGTGACCTTTAGATGAGGATAAGATAAACAATTGAAGAAGTAATGGGCTGGGCGTGAAATGAGTAAACCTGACATTACACACCATCTGCTTTTGGAGAAGATGCCAGACGCAGATCCACTCGTACCGCCAGCGAACAAACATGCAATATTTTGATTGGGCTTAAGATTCAATACCCGCATTTATCTGGTTTCATCGCAACAGAAAGACCTTGTGTTGGCATGTACTAAATGTAATATTGTCCATCATATGTAAATATTTGTCTTGGCAAACTTTTTGGGAAGATATTCTGGCTAATTAAACACACAGACTGCTCTTCCTAAAGGTTTGAGCAGATGCAGGACAAACATACCTGTCTTGTGTTATGCCTGATATCTTCTGAAGGTCGTTCAGTAAGTCCTCTAGCCGAGCTCAAATTCTGCTCAAGAAGTTTTAATACAAGAAGAAGTAATTTGCCTTTGCGGAGAGAGAGCAACTTCTGTATGGCATCTGATTTAGAAATGGTCTTGGTCTTTGTCTTGTCATATTCATAGTGATAATCATAGCCATTTACTTAAACATCAACAAACTGACGATCAAATGAATAAAAAGCAACAATTCCCTTACAATTTTCACACGTGCGCTTTGAGACAGTTAAAAGTGTGAAAAGCGCCTTACAAATACTCATATTACTATTAGTATTATTATTATAAAAAATTACAAATGTTTATTTAAAAAAAAAAAAAACGCATGAAATTCCAAGCAAAATGTTTGTTTAGTTTTTAATTTTATGCTTGCTATCTCCACTATCCTTTCAGATAGTTTCTGCTATCTTGCACTTTTTCCTTTCAGATTTTTACACTAGTTTATCAGAATGTGCTTCATAATCCTGTTCCAGGGTTTGCCACCATCTTTTGCAGTTATTTTCTAAGTCGCGTTTTATGGGGGAGGAGTTCAGTGAACGCTTAATGTGAGGTAAATTAAGTTAAAAGTTTTAAAATAAGTTCAAGTTCAAATAGATGCCCTGCCGATTTTGTACTTCTTGTATGTGTTTGATTTATTGAATTTATATTTGCATGTGTCTTTTTTGGTAAGGCTATAATGTGCGTCAAAAGAATAATAGTCAGGCCCGGCCCGGGGCAGCTACACAGCCGGGGTCCTAAAGGAGAGCTGAACAACCACGGGATGTGCACTGTGTTTCTGAACTGCACATTTGGTTTGTCAGAATAAAAATTTAAAACGAGCCACATGAGTGTGAAGACATTTTACTTATAATAACAACGTTATCAAAACCAGTTGAGAGACTTGTTGTCCTGCATTTCATATTAGTTTTACAGATTGATTTGTACTTCATTTTAAACATGAGGTAGGGCTCTCTTGAAGATAATTTTTACAAATATGTGTTTATAGCTCTCTCGGCCAAAAAGGTGCCTACCTCAGTCCTACAGGTTCCACATGCTGACTTAACACAATGTTGTGTCCAAGATCAAGCAATGTACGCTTCAGTTATACATGCCATTACTTCAGCCAATTCGAGTCTCCTCTGCCCGTAGTAAAACAAATGATAGAATCAGGATCCCTATGGTGTCCGTTACTCCCACACCATGAGAGCTAAATGTAGAAATGTGCAGGATTTTGATCAAGTCGTCTTACAGCCTTCTTCAGTCAAAGAGGATCAATGCAAAAAAAAAAAAAAAACTGATGTAGGATTAATTTATCCTGGTATCTCCTGCTGTGAAATTGCCTGGCAGTATCCACTCACTCACACTCCTCACCCAACTAGCCAGCACTCTTCTTTTTATTCCCCTCAGATCTATTTATTCTTTGATTTGCCACTGAAGATCACCTAACAATTTTCAAGTTCAAGTTCATTTTGCTGCATTTCCCAGTCGCAGACGGTCCCACAGCAGCTGATCAATCAAAAAGAAGATTGTTGCAAATATGTCCATTGTTTGTCAGTGTTATCACTTATAGCATCATATGGGACAGTGGCTAGGAAACAAAAACTCTCTGCAAATAAAGAAATCAAATAAACCTAGTGTGACTCTGACTCACTGGTACCAGTCTCATCCAGAATTCAAATCTTACAAAGTCTTTGTGACTATGATTCCGGACAATGTCACCCTCTGAAAAGGTGGCTACATCCCTCAGACGAAGATGCAGTGGAACTACATCTGCTAAAGGTCCAGGGGAGTGACATCACAGATAAGACAATCCAAACAATGTCACCTTTGACCATGAATATTAAACACAAGCCCCGGACGGAGGGTGCTGAGACCAAAGAGAGGTTTTCTGAGCCGAACCTTCCAATCTGAAGTAATTACGAGCAGACTGAGATGATCCCAGCGTGAGTCTGGCTCAAAGCATTAGCCTCTTCTCTGCTCACCTTGTTAATTTCACCTTCTCAAGACAATCTAATACAGCAGGATTGGAAGCTGGATTAATAAAGGCTCAATAAAGGTTAGATCAACAGGAGGAGACAAGCTTGCGGTGGAATTTCCACAGTGGAGATTTGGAGGCTTTACTGTTGTTCACTACATGTCGTACCATGTATAATATGTGACGGATAAAATTTGAATTTTAATTCTCAGCTTCATCTGAATCAAAAGAGGCTTGAGAGGTTTTTCTAGATCTGGAATATGATAATGTATATGATCCGACGGGACACTCGTGTCTTGATCGCTCCACACTGGCTTTGTAGTAGAAGTTTTCATAACTGACTGCAGGATACCTGACTTTAATAACTGACTTATTCAAGTAATTAAAAAACAAATTACAAAGAGAATATGAGACTTATGACTGTATAGTATGATGATCTTTCCTGTGGCTCATTCAGTAGATGGGTGTGATTTTCAAGGAAAGCAGGAAGTAGATGAGTTGTGCAATTTGAGTTCACTTGATGAACGAGATCAACTAGAATGTAAATGTTGTAATTTGAGTTTATGTGTATACATATATAAGCTCTGTATTATATAAGAGAGGGAGCTGAGATCTAATATAACAATGATCTTTGGATTGAATCTGATTAATGCTAAATGCTAATTATTGCTCTCCTCAGACATCAACCTTCTCAGGCCACTGCACAAACACCACTACATTCGAACACAGGTTCAGCTAGTCAATGTCTGAATGCAGTATGTCTTTCGTCTTCTCAGTTGCGTTAAACGTATCTTCAGCAGCAGATCACCCTGTTTAGCAGAATCGCAAGCGTGGCCTTTTTGCCTCCGTGTGAACCCAGTGTTGTGCTGCGTCGGGTTCTGCTTCTCCAGGTTTCACAAGGCCCATTTAGAATTCTTATTGATCCCCATCTCCATCTCCTGTCAAGGTTCCTGCCCTCTGTCAGACTCGCTGCAGTGTTGTGCTACAGTCTGTGATTGCATTTGGCCGCTCTTGGGCTTGGCTATCACTTTCTAACCCATGTAGCTTCTGCTTGATGGCTTGGTTAACTTACCTGTAAATTGAAAAAAGATTAAGTGCAGAGGCAAATTCTCCAACGCTGAAGAAGTACTTTTCAAACTGACCATGTAATTAAAACTGAACATCAAATCAGTATCATCAATACTGTATAATCTTCACATTTTTTTTAGCACAAGGTTCTTGTGATGGTTTCTGCATGATGCTGACATTTGAATTTTAAATCATAAGCAGAAATCCAAGGTGTGAGTTTGAGGCCGGTCTGTGTGGAGTTTATATGTTCTCTCCGTGCTTGCGTGGGTTTCCTCTGGGTGCTCTAATTTCCTCCAACATAATTGGAATTGGAAAACTGACCATAAAGGTATGAGTGTGTGTGTGTGTGTGTGTGTGTGTGTGTGTGTGCGTGTGTGTGTGTGTGTGTGTGTGTGTGTGTGTGAATGTGTACTTACACTGCTTCGAGATTTCTGTGTCACTTCAGTGGGAAAATAATACTGTCTATATTCAAATTCCACTCCCCCAAAAGACATAGGACAGAGCCAAACCTAGTCAGTCAGGGCGGCACACAACTGACACTACAACACCATATGAAGTAACAACATCTTAAAATGAAAAATAAAAAATCAAATTGTTAAATAAAATGTTTTTGAAAGTTCAGGCAGTATATTCAGCAGACACTTTTATCAGCAGACACTAAATTGTATAATAATAATAATAATAATAATAATAATAATAATAATAACAATAATAATAATAATTGAACTTTATGAATCTTTCAATGGGGAAATGTTGTCTCTGAGTTTAACCCATTCAACCAAATTCAGAGGAGTGGGCAACCTCAAGGAGTGCCACCAGGGGGGCATTTGGGAGTCCATCTTTTGCCCAAGGACACACTCCCCAGTTGGAGACACAGCTGTGGGGGGGTTGAACAGGCAACCTCTCGGACACAAAGTCCAATTTCCTACAACTGGACCACAACTGCCCCATAATTAAGAGTTAATTCATTGTACGTACAGTACAGTATATATGCAACATTGAGGATGACAACATTTGGAGCCATGACAGAACCCCGGAAATTTGGAAGGAATAAATGTTACAAATACTTCCATGAACTATCCAAGCAGGAAAACGATGGCACGTCAATATTTTCACAGTTATAATGGTAACACGGGAATAATACACAGAAACAATGAATGGGCAATAGGAAAATTCTCCACAATACATGATACTAATCTGAGATTTCTGAGTCTGTTTCAGTTGTGCTTAAAAGCGAAGTAGGTTTTCAGTGAGTAATTAGAATCCACGATGGCAGCTGTGAATAGGTGGTGGTCTCCAGTAGAGTCATCTTCACAGAAGATTCATCAGGATAATGAGATCAAACAACGTTCAGCACTTTACAATTCACACTAATTGTCTTCTGACACTCCAAACTGCTTTTTGGAAATTTTGTAGTGATTAAGTAGTGAGAAAATCAGGACTTGACTTGTTGATGAGGAAGCAATCTTTGTTAATATTACAATGATGTGGTTGAGTTAAACCAGCTTTATTTAGTAATAATAATAATTATATTGGTGATATTATTAATTATAATACTATATAATAAAAAGAGTAATGCTGTTGTTTAGTGAGGTTTGCTCGCCGCTGTCCATGGTGCTGCGCCGTCCACTGATTCTCAGCATCTAATGATGGATGATGCCGTCGCTATTCAGCAGTTCTCCACACAATGTTTTTCTTAGCCACGAGTCTGTCTATTCAGACGCTCGTTGTTCTTTGTTCGCAGTCAGTGTCACCTCTGCGCTATTTAGAGCGAAGGATAACAAAAATTAAGGCATTAATTACAGAGTTTATCTTTGGCAAAATAGTGCCAGCAGAAGACTCTGCGTGCATTCATCATAGATGTGGCATGTGTGTGTGGCCAGGTGAGAAGACTGCGAGCGCGAGAAATGAATTATGGGACCCGCTTTAATTTTTAGAACAATACACCGCAACAATGTGTGTTTGGGACAATGACTGTGAAGGAACGATCTGTCATGTCCACTCATCCATCATCCTGACTTTGCTCGGAACACATTTCACGACGTCATTTTTAACAGCGCTTCATCACTTATGTGCATACAGAGAAGTTGTGGCAGTTGTGATCCAGTGGACTTGAGTGCAAGAGGTTGCAGGTTTGTGCCCCCCGACACCACTGCTTAAGACTGCCCACTGCTCCATTTTTTTTATTTAGTGATAACATTTAAAGCACTACACGGTCAGGCTCCTCAATATATTACAGATCTGTTGCACTGTAAATCTTTACGGTGTATTATTTTTGCACCTTAGTTTTTGCACCTTTTGTCTCACTGTAATTTTACTGTTTGTATTTTTGCACATTTTGTTTTACTTACTGTCTTTGTATTTTTGCACCTCTAGTTTATTTATTCGTATCTAAGATTTTTGCACAAATTCTACTGTTTTTATTTGTTTAATTGTTGCTGCTGTAAACAAAGAAATTTCCCCTAGTGGGATAAATAAAGCATTCATTCATTCATTCATTCAGATCTTTTAACCCTGTACTCTTCAAACCGTGCTCTCCGTTCCTATAATCAGTCCCTCCTGAAGATCCCCAAAACTCGGCTAAAGACCCAGGGAGACATGTCTTTTCAGGCCGTAGCTCCCAGACTGTGGAACGCCTTGCTTCTGTCACTATGGTCTATGCATTCTGTTGATGGTTAAAAAAAACACCTCAAGACACATTTATTTAAACAGGCTTTAAGTTGACAACGTTTTTAGGTTTTTAATATTTTTTATGATTTTTATATTCTTCTTACTGTAGTTTTATACTGTTGGATTTTATCCTGTTGATTTTATGATTTTATTGTCTTTTGTTTTTTATCTGTGGTTACAGCTTGTAAAGCACTTTGTGATTTTATCTGAGAAAAGTGCTATATAAGTAAAATGTACTTACTTCCTCTGGGTTTGTGTGTGTCACTGAATGGTTTAATACAGCACAATGTCAATATGGTCCCTAGTGGCTATATTGACAACCTCACCCTCTTTAACTTTAACATAAACACACGAACGCCTGCATGCCTGGAAGCTGCTTGCTTTCACTGTCTTGCTCAAGAACACTTCAGTTGTGGAACCTGCTGGTCTGACATCCAAATGCGTGATTTCCCAATCAGAAGTACTCTCTAATCTTTAGGCACATGATGAGAACTAGAGCAGCGCTGTGGATGTGACAGGGTCTGATGAAACATGAAAACACTTCTTCCTGCAAATCAAACGTATAAGACTTGTCAGAACTGTTCCTTGTTTAATTTTGTTTTTTTTTTCCCCATCCAATCCAATTGTAGTATAACAGTATTAAAACAACTTTTGCAATCACTAGCTGTGCATAAAGGCCACTAGTGATGTGGAGGTTTGCTGCCGTGTCATTTCCTGTAGAGGTGGTGTCACCAGGAGCAGTAGAGATGGACGTCATGTTTAATAAGAGTTAAGTGTGTTTCAGCAGAGTAGTTTTAAGATGTGGATGTCATGACTAGTCATTTAGCTGTTTGCTTCTGTTATACATCTTGCGGGAGGCATTACGTTTAAATGAAAACAGGTTTCTGTTCATGAGACATTCACTTATTGTTCAGATTTCATCTGGAACCATTAGTGCTAATGTATTTACGGCAGAGGAAGGAGCAGGCGTAGAGGTGCGATAATTACACATCCATTATGTGTTGTATCCAAACATCTACGAACACATCGGTTTAGATAATGAGATACATGACAGTGTAACATACGGTCAGATTGCTTTTGTTTTCTCTTTTTTATTAAGATAAAATAAAGAGACCCTCTGTTTGTTCAGCAGTGTGAAAATATTGAGATTACTGTCTCAAATATCAGATCTCAGCTCAGATTAGTTCATGAATGATTCATTCAAAATGAACGAATCTTTCATATGACTCGGAATGAACTCCTCAGTGAACGATTTCTGAACAATAGTATCGAGCAGCATTACTCAAATTTGTTTGTGATTTGTTCAAATGGATCATTCAGTTTGTTCACGTGTCATGTGAGAGCCAAGACTCTGTAGCGAGCAGCATCACTCCAGTACGTTCGTGATTTGTTCAAACAGATCTCTTCGTTCATTTTCTTTACATGTAATCGCGGTCAAGCTGTTAAAGCAAAGATGGCAGGCCAGATGCAGGACGTAAATCAAGTTTTGCTAGGGTTACACTAGTTTTTAATACTTTTGTAAGACTTTTTGATGATCAAACGGAGGAAACTGTAAGACTTTTTGCTGATGACCAAATGCATGACCAAATGATCAAAGCACGTGAACCGACACCTCAATGCCTTCTCGTGGCCTGGTTGATCAACACTTGAATACAGTACCTTATCAGCTCCCTCCCACTGTGCCTCCCTCCCACTGTGCCACATCCTCCCAGCC
>MU204338.1:277582-325085 GCA_017309775.1 Paedocypris sp. Pulau Singkep | reverse complement strand
CATTTTGTTATTTTAGGACGTTAATTTCTACTTCTGTAGTTATTTTGGCGAAAGTAACTTAAAAGTAATACAAAAGTAATGTAATATATTACATTTCTGAGACAGTAATATTGTAATGTAACTTATTACTTTTTACAAACAGTAATAAGTAATATGTAACATATTACAATTTCAAAGTAACTTGCACAACACTGTATATAATTTGACAGGAATGTTTTCCGTAACAAAACAAACTACAAAGAGTTGAACATTCCTTTTTTTGAACATTCATTTCCGCCTGAGTTTCACTCATATCTGTCTGTTTTTAATTCTCTCCTCCTTATTAAACCTGTCATGGATTTTCTGAAGCCGTCCTGCATTTTAGGAAAGTTGCAGAGAGCTCTGATCAGCCAGGCAAGGGAAATTGTGATAAGACAGTAGCTGATGCAGAAAACAACGAGGTCAAGCCGCATTCGGTGGTTGAGGGGAAAAGTCATGGTGACCGGCTGAAGATGCAGGATGTGTTTAATGCTCCACACCAATCTTCACAGCTTCCCTGTCCCGTGATTAGCCATCAATAAACAGTCGATAATTCTTGAACAAACTCATCTCAAATTTATCAGTCAGTTCCGGCCATTTCTTGACCAGAGACTAAAAAACCATTAGAGTTAGTGTAGCTCTTATGTGTCAGGCGTAAGGTCCGGGGGGCGCGCAGGTCCACCCGCCGCGAGACCCTTTTATATGAAGCTGGTATTGGTTTCAATGGCTCAGCAATATGAAGTGCACATGACTCAAACTACAGATCCCACAATGCACTGCTTTAGCTGCCTTGAAAAAAATAGAATTTAATAATGTGAAACATTATTGTAAGCACATTTAAAAAATGTTTTTATCTTTTTAATAAAACAATTTTGACAAGATACATTTTTAAATAAATGGACAAAATATTGTTACTTAAAAAAATTCCGGTAGCACTTTATAATAACTACACCTTATTTAGCATTAACTAAGCATGAACAAGACATATATTAATTGTTAACAAAGTATGAGTAGGGCATAACATATACTTAGTAACACATTTGTTAATGATGAACATCTAATGATAAAACTCATGAACAAGCTGCTTAGTCATTGTTATTTATACCTAACAACGCATGAAAATATGACTACCTCATACTTTAATTCTTGAAGAGTTCAGAAGCTTCTTAATAGTTAAGGTTTCTGTGACCTCTTCTAAAGTGAAAGCTGTTTATGGTTTATTAAGTATTAACTAATGATGAAGAAAACACTGAAAGGGTCTCGTGTCCTGTTGAGCTGTGGAAAGATCAAAACCAAGACACCGATATTGAACATAATCCATTTATTAATACTTTACACTGTAAACAAAACGAAAGATGGTGAAACATGGCTCACTGTATATTATAGTCAACACAAAATGAACAATGACTAGTACCACAACAAGTACCAGATCAAATACGGTGCATTTTAAATGCGCAAAAAAAACAAACGATTTACAAATTACAAATAGTACTAAACCGAACCGACAGTGGAGGTACTGTAACGCGGTGCTGCATTTGAAGCGCAGAGAGTAAGAAGCACGGACATCTTTACTGTCACTGTCGCAGAGTCGCCGACTGTCTGAAACCCGCGCGTATGCTCTTCAAACGCAGTGACGTCACCACATACGCCGCCTTTTTAAACGTCACGCGCGCCGCGCACGCACAGTTCCAGCCGCTACAAAACCTCTAATTTATGTTTGTTAACAATTAATATATGTCTTGTACATGCTTAGTTAATGCTAAATAAGGTGTAGTTATTATAAAGTGCTACCAAAATTCCAAATCCAATGAATTATTATTATTATTATTACTATTTTAAGTTAAAGTTTATTTATTCTGCAATTTTATTCCTGTCTGTTGCTCTGCATATACAGTACAGACTAAAAGTTTGAACACACCTTTTGATTTCCTTATAAAAGAAAACTTAAAGAAAAGGCATAAAGAAGTCTGAATGATCTCTTTATGCTCTTGATCTCTGAATACTCTTTGTATATGTACATATATTCTATTCAATTACTCACATATAAATTCATTTTTTAATTTGTAATTTTTAGTTTTAGTGTGTTTTACCAACCTGTTCGGGATGATTTGACAGTCCTTCTGTATCTGGTCAGTGTTTCTGGTCAGCACTGGAAACTGGCTCAATGTCCTTCAGAGGAGCCTGATGATCATGTCTATTGACTGAAGACTCATGCGTAATTCTGACAAGACGAACTCAAAGCGGGGTGGGATTAAAACCCATCGCCTGCATGTTACCTGAGAACCTGACACGAGTGAAGGCTCTCGTGCCAACTTACTCTGCTGCCAGCGTACAGCAGCTATTGACCGGAACTTCTGGAATGAGGCGGTCCGGGTCAGGATCTGTCATCTTTACTGGAGGAACAAACTAATATTAACGTAAATCTCAGTACATGCTGTGTGTATATTGTGTGACAAGTGTACGTATTGCGGTGACCACTGGAGGGCAATACTTTGGTTGTTAGATGTTTTTCACATTGATGTGTGACTGTGTTTTTTAGGTAAGTCACATTTGCCTAAGAGCTTTGTTAAAGTTTAATTATTGATTTTCTTTTTAAAAGTACACAAGCTGTATTTTTTATGTTATTTTATTTGTTAAAATCACATGTAATTTGTTAAAAAGTAGTTTGTGGATCTCTGTGTATTTTGTTAACTGTAATGGTGGTTTGGAGCACATAGTTTAAGAAAAAAAATCCTAGGTTGAATATTTATTTATTAACGGTCAAGCCACAATTCACAACCAAAGTGTGTCTTTGTAATTTCTCTCGCTACCACGCCCACCGATTACCATCTGCCAACAAAACGCAGATCAACGTGTGCACACGAGACAGCGGGCGCTACATTGTAACTGCTAAATTCATACAGCACTTACATACAATATGTTATAAAATTAATTCCTTTTTTCAAGTGGAATTCATAATGTTCTATTCTTTTTTCTATAATACGAGTATCAAATCTTTTTTAAGGCTTTACTGCAATTGTAACCAAAATTCGTTTGGAATTTCAGCCCTAAATTCTGACCTTGATCCTCAAACAGGTTTCAAAGTTGTGGCCTACAAGTGACCACGGGGCTACACTGAAAACTCTTGTAATCGGCATTGGCTTAAATGCCTGTACACACACACAGTGACAATGCAAATATTTCAGTTTGTGAAACAACTTATTCATAAACACAAACTAAACCAAAGCCACAATTCCTGGTTAGACTTCTTCCAAGTCAATTCCTGGTATGGTTTTTGTGAATGTGTGTGTAGGATAAGAGAAAGAAATGGCGCTTTCATTCATTATGTGGCGAGCTTTTTGAAAGGCGTTGGCGATTCAAGGCCGAGATCTGGCCCCGGGCTGGAAGCTTTGTTTGTGTGAGTCTTCACTGCATGTCATTTCACTTCTCAAAGCGGCGACTCTGGGTTGTTGCCGGAAGACATAGAAATCTAGCCAGGCAAAGGTCAGGGATGAAAACGTGACGCTTACGGGGAAAATATGCAGTAGTGTGGCGGCGGCAGTAATGGAAATGCCTTCTTGATGGTGCGGCAGAGGGAATCTCTGCTTGCTTGTGCACGTGTGCGTTTGATCGGGCACCGGTAAATGCACTGAAAACGATGGCGTGGACACCACACTGCACATATTTTCATTATAATGTGCCGTTTGGTTAATGTGGAGAGAGAGCTATGTGGATAAAGTAACTTGGCACTTTAAAATCTGAATGAGAACTTTCTGATGATGATTTCTGAGGCTGATTTCTTTTCTTCACAGAGGTTTTGAAGAGCAACAGAACAGTTCGAACCAAAAAGATTCAGTAGATTAATTTACATGTAAAGCCGAGCTTCAAAGCACATAGTTTCAGACTTGAACACGTGTGTATAATGGGTAATATTTTGAAAAGAATAAAAAAAAAAATTACTACTACTTCAAAAATAATGTGCAAGTACTACTAAAATACATTGACTATTTAATTGCTAATTGTTTCAATTCGTGTCTGAAATCATTACAAACCAAAGTTTTTTTTTTATTATTATTGTTAAAGTATTGACAGAGAAATGCTGCTAAGGAAGCAGCGGATAGTGTCTGTGAGCCTGGTCTAGTCATGCTGGAGGTTTGGATTATTAGATGAACCTCTTACTGATCTTCATCTCACTCGTCTATTTCAAAGTTCCTCTCGCTTCAATCGCAACCTGCTCGTGAAAGTGATGTCCCCTTCCAGCTACTCTCATAATGAATTATTAATCAGCCATCTATAATATTATGCAAAGGATAAAATGTTTTGAGTCTCATCGCAATTTGCCATGCAGTGGAGAAGTTCCCTCTTAATTGTGCCTTCCAGTCCGAGGGCTGATGCGGTGCTTCACATCTCGAGTAATCCCATCTGCAGGACGGCGCATGCGGCTGCATTTCAAATGCTGCATATCTTGTTTTTCTCCACTCTGACGCGCTGCTCTCAGTTGCCGACCATTAAAGAGCCGCAGGTCGGGAATTAGCTGCTAGTGTATCTTTTCTTGATTTATGTGTTGTTTTCTTTAGACCTTGTTCCATTTTACGGTATACATGCAATTTCCTTTTTACATTCAATGGGATGTTTTCATGTAGTGTTAATACATAAATAAAAAAGAGGATGAGAAACAATTAATTCATGTTCACTTAGATCAAAATATTAAAACATTAAACAATTGCAGATGCTACAGATAATGATATTTAAATATTGCTGAAAACATCCAAAGAAGAATCTAGAAGTGTAATACATTTCGAGTACAGACAATACACATGTACGTAGACGTGCGGAAGAGAAACACTAACATTTTAGATGTTTGAATATAACAAACCACTTTAATGGGTCCAAACAAGCAAACTGTCTAACAATGTAAAGGGGAATTGATATATGTCAAAACAATTTTCTAAGTAAATAACCTTTTCTAAGTAAGTACTTTATCATTATGTGAAAAAACACACTCAAAAAAAAATCCAAGATGTACGGTAATCATGCAGAACAAATACTCAATATGATTTCAGCCTCTAGCAACTAACCAGGCAGTTGAGTATTTATCTCATTTAAAGCAAATATACGCTTAGCAAGTATGTATATCAGTGTTCACTCATTCCTTGTCTTGGGAGCCAATGGTGTAGCTCCTTGTGAGTCTAACTGCACCGCCAACAATGGCTGTGCAGTCCTACTCGAGGCAGGTGAAGGTGGAAGGATGTTGTCGTTGTATCTTCGATTTTTTTCTGCGCACAATGTCTGACTGCGAGCCTTTAGGTTGGTCAGTGGTTCTCATGAGTTGGGGTTGATGAAGCGCTGCTTCATGTCCATCTTCATGTATTTGAATTGCAGTTTCTGGTGCCTTGTTGTCTTGCTCGCCATAGAGGAGGTATTTGGGAATGTGACATGTCTTGATTCTTTTGGCTGAGCCACCTGCAACATTTCTCTCAACGAAGGATGTTGACTCGCTTCAGCACCTTGTTGTTGAGGACCCTATACAGCAGTATACACCACAGGCACCTCATGTAGAAGTTGTGAGCTTCTTTTTGTTGCTTGCACAGGTGGTCCACGTCTGACTGCCATATAGGAGAATGTTGAGTACATCGGCTTGATAGACATTCATTCTGGTCTTCTCAGAGATTCTGGAGTTATTCCACACTTGCTGGTTCAGTTTGGCCTTGTTTGTGGCTGCCTTGATGATCCTGCTCTTGATCTCCAAGTCAGGAGCAGGAGAATTATGTTGCGTGTCTGGAGCGCTGGATTCCAGTGATATAAGGGCACCGCTTTCCCTGAACCGTGCAGGAGTTATAGAGAGAAATCTGATTTTTTAAACCTGAAAACTCGACTGCAAAAATATTAACAATTTCGAGAACTTTGTGCTTGACCTCATAATTCTAGATTCAAGCAGTAATTGTTCAAGCATTTAGTCATTGCACAATAATGACTTGATGTATAATATCTTGTGCACTGATTGTTCGATCAAGCCTCCGATTTTCATACTATAAAGAATGTGTCTGTACAACACACAAGCGCAGTGCTCTGCGAAAAAGTAGAACTTACAAGTAAATGACTGCAGTCTACGACTTACAATAATAGTAATTTTATTCTGCTACAAATATTCTATTGTTCTACTTCTTAAGTAAGAAAAGAATAATAGTTTACGGATAATACATCGTCAACAATGACCCTTCAGGAAGCGCATCCCTAAAAATTATTTTTATTCTGATAATGATTCATACTCTAGATTTGCTTTCAATTTGAATAGCTAAAGATTAATTTAAATAAACTAGAAACAAACATATGTAACAGTTTTGAACATTAGATCACCACCAACTTCTGCTTTTTTCCTCAGAGCGCGTTTCTTACGCTGTGGAGTCACCTTGTGCGCCGCGTCCTTCACGGAAGCCATTGTTGCATCTTCAGACTGTCTAGAATCTGAGCAATTAGTGCAGATCTGTGTGAACTTTTGCTAGCTTCTGTCTTATTACGTCCAAGACCACTAATTACTCTCTCATCTGAAGCGCATTCATCCGAACGCTCGTTCCATGACTGCCGCAGAAGTGTGGCTTTGACACCTAGAGAGGAGGAAATTGATTTTTTAGTCAGAAAGGTCGTTATGATAGGAAATGTGGCTCCAGACACCTGCTTTCTCAACGGCAGCTCTCCGGGGAACACAATCTAAATTAAACAGTTTTAAAGTGTCATAGCAAGGATTGCGGCCCTCGAGGGTCCGCCGTGGCGGGGTGCTGGTTCTCCGCGGTTTCCGTGTTCATTTGTGAGGGTGGCATATCAGGGCCGCGGTAAAAACGAAGCTGTCACTGCTGCGGGCGCAATCACCGATAGAGATTTTCTAAACTCGCCCCTAAAGGCCGCCTGTTCCAGCCGCAGAAAAACACTGATTGAACATGCTGTCCGAGCTCCCCATCGATTGGATGGAAAAATGTATAGGCTGCGGGCGGCGAGCAAAAGGACGTGGTGGACAAACACAAACAGAGGTGACGGGAGGGTGAGCCAGGGGCCGAAACGAGGAAGGAGACGAGACTGTGAGTGATGAGGCTCGTGTCGGGCGGCCGACAATTTGCAGGAAAGATTGCGCTGCCTGTTCATCGATGCGCTTGCGACTTCTTACAGCTTGTGGTCACCTGGCTTTCTAACGTGGCTGCACAAGAAATGAAACGCCTTCATCAAGTGTGGTCCTCAAGCCAGACCTTCTCCTGCGACCATATAACACAAGTGGTGGCCAAAGCCTGGCTTGGGTGGATGCTGGATCAGGGGGTTGAAACAGCAGCTCTGGTTTCACCGAGGGCACTGACGTGAACGGAAATGAAGAGTGATTAATGTTTTTAGTGAAGGTCTTCGCTCGACTGTGAATACACTGAAGCAGAAAGATAAGTGAGGAAATTCAGTAATGTGTCTCGTTCTGCTTTCCTGGCTTTCCTCTGGGTCTCCTCCACAATCCTAAAGCAGGAGTTGAGAAGAGTTGTCCATAGGTGTGTTTGCGTCTGTCATGCTGTGTGATTTATCAGTCCTCAGTACAGTCTGTGTGTCCCGCCTCAGGCCCAGAGTGGCTATGATTGGCTCCAGCTCCCCGTGACCCAGAAACGGAAAAGCGGTTTGGGAAATGGAAGCTGTGCTCTTCAGTGGCAGGAGCACTGAAGCCACCAGAACACACTACATTAATCTAACTAATGATCTATCACTTCAAATAAATAAATCTAGATGAGCAATAATGTATTTTTATATGAAATGTTAAAGGCCACCTAAAAGAAAAATTACCTTTCAGAAGTCCGAAAGAACAGAATAAATCAGATTTCCTTAAACTGTTGACAACGGAAGCCATTTCAGCCTGATTTGAATAATTGATCGTCTGGAGAGTCTTAAGCAGAGTCGGGTCAAACGTTTTTAGCTGGTATCTATTACAGCGTGACTTTTATTTGGCCAACCTGATTTGACTGACGCTGGGTATAATGGCTGCTCTATTTAAAGACCAAATCATTGAAGTTATTTCAGAAGCCTGTTGCCAGTTCAAGCTGAAAAAACGTGCGGCCTGTTGCGCAGAAATGACAGTTTTTACAGTCTCGCGATTTGTCTTGATAAAGCTCTAAAGATGCATAAAAGGAGCAGCTGTAATGTTCAGCAATTAGCAGCTAATTTCCTCTGCCTTTAGTTTCTGAAAAGAGTTGTGCTGAGAGGCAAAGTGACAGAGCTGCTTTTTCATTCTTCTTTAGCCGATATGCACATGCACTTGCGTTATTTGTCTGTTAGTCAAAGGACAGCTGTATGCAAAATAGTCTCATATTCATTCTGAAGTGGACAAAGATGTAAAAAGTAAAAACCACCTGTAAAAAGATGGCTTTGGCTTTGAATACCTGACCTGCTAACATTCACAAACGTGGCTGACAAATGTGGCTAGTCAAGACACCCGCGTAAATATTGAAGATGATTTTTGACCTCCAAATGTATTAATATTAAACGGATTCAGTTTTGATCAAACAGGGAACACAAGACTAGTTCTTAATGGAGTCAAACGTTCATTGTTAATATTGTCAAAATGAAATGACTAAAACCTTAATAAAAATGTTTTTTAATACCGGACTGATTCCGTTGATATGAATATTGTTGCTGTGCACAGATTTTCACTTGAAAACACACAACCTGATTCGTCAATAACTGTCAGAAGGCCAGGGTTATGCACTAGAGGCCAAACCGCTAAATATTTTTAAACTGTCAGTGCATCAACTGTGGAAAACCCTGTTCTTCTTTCCAATTAAGTGTGCATATAATAAATTATAAACACACACACATACACAAACATAACACATTTTTATCTGGTATCTGTTACAGCGTCAATATAGTAAACATATAATATATACCAAAATATATATAATATAAGACATCAAATATATGTGAATGAAAATATGAAAAACTCAAAGCTCGCTGAAACATGGCACGATGTGACTGGACTTGGATTTTAGTCAATTGAGCGCAAGATAAAGTTTCCGGTCACATGTCTGAGACATGTCTTTGGTTTCAAAAAGACAAAAAACAAGGTTAGATTTGAATCCATGGCAATTTATGAAACTAAAAGATGATCTTTTGGCCTAAACTGTAGAATGAAAAATAGAATGCAAAGAAAAATCATATTTCATTAAAAAAGCTACTGATTCCAAAAGTCACAGTTCTTATAAGATATTATAAGAAACAAAAGTGCACCTCATAACTGATGTGTGCGGTCCTGCCAGACCTTGTGGGCTAAACAGACTGTGACCTGTGATGGATCTGGATCCGAGTGAAGCTGTGGAAGTGTCCCACGCCTTTACTATTCGACAGCCCCAGACATCAAGACGAGACATTGGTGTCAAGGCTTCAACTCTTTTAATTCAGACATAGTTCATAATTCATAATTCATTTCAACATAATTCAGTTTGGTAAATAAAACACATAGATGTTACAATTACAATTTGTACTGGAGTTTAACCAGAGTATGACGAATCCTCTGTATATTAACAGTACATTTGACATCGTAAAAGATGAATGTTGTTATGGATGAACTCTGAACTCTTTCTGAAAAAAAAATTACAAGGAATAATCTATAGATTTCATGTGAGACTTGCAGAGAGATGCTAATTTCCCTCAGACTACAGAACTGTTTTGTTGCCAGGGAAACATGTTGGGTCAGCAGTCGGTGGGTTTCTGTAGGTGGACCTGCTGGACCACGTCTGCACTGCTTCTGCTCCCAGTGTGGCGTCTGTGGAGATCAGCTGTCTCTGCTCAGGATTATTGACTCCTTAAGTAGTGCACTTATATATATACTGTATATGTGTGTGTGTGTGTGTGTGTGTGTGTGTGTGTGTGTGTGTGTATAGTATTTATATTTATTTATAATTAGGCCGCAACTTTTTGTGGCTTTAATCCTTATCAAACACGGCAGTGATGTTTTACTCGAATGGACACATTTCTATCGCTTCGGCCCGGATGGGCTGTAATTGTGTGGATTCTATCTTCAGAGCATGTTCTAAATATTTCTCTAAGTTCTCTAATACTGGATACTACATCTTTTTTTACATACCACCTAATAAAACAGCAATTTCGATATTTATATGCGTATATATTTTCGTGTATATATGGATTTAAGCTCCTGCGTATGATGCTGATGAAAAAGAATCAGTTCTTGGGCATCGGATGGTTTGGTGAGACCCGTCAGAATCATGGCTGCAGCCGCTCGTGCTTGGCATTGCGCCTTCCTCATAACACCCGCCGAGCCGGTAATTGCACCGTTCGTGCCATGAAAGGACAGGGCGATATTTTAAAGTGATAAACACCATTTACTGACTCCATTTCCCCTCACATTAGCTTGGTGAAGATCACTGGCTGATTTGTAAAAAGATCATTTCACTTGTATAGCGACAGGGGGTTTTAACTCCAAACCAACATTGACACGTCAACAAACCATTTTTGATACTTTGCTTTACACTCGCTTTTATCCAAAGGAACTTACATTTCATTACATATTTTTACAGTTTATCAAATTCCTGCTTTCCCTGGCAATCGAACTCATGATCCAGTTGTGACATTTGATCCATTTGAAGCACCAGCACTTTACAGACTGAGCTAGTGGGAAAGCTACTGATACTTCAGCGACTTATGTTCTTCATCATTTGGAGACATGTTGTTAGCTTCTGCCATATACATGCGTGAAGCGTATAGCGTATGTGAGATGAGCTGTGTGAAGAGGAATGCAGAAGGTTTGTCACTTCAAAAGCTGTTTGAACCGCTGCTCCAGATGATGGAGACTTATGGAGGGATATCTCTCAGTGAAGGATCTGCGCGTCTGCTCTTCGAGATTGAGCTGTTAGTCACGCCGTGGCTGCCCTCACTTCACGAACATCAGTGTTGTGCTGAGAGTAGACTTCTCCATCAGAGTCGACCCGCAGGCGCGTTCCCCCGTGTCTTCCGCTACAACCATTTACCCCAAACAACGTAGCAATGCGTCAAGGTGGTGGTGGTGGTGGTACCAAGCTCTTCAGAAAGATGCTTTTTCAACTTGACAAGCAAAGTACAACTGATGTACCGTATTTACTTGACTATAAGTCGAGGATTTTTCCTTTAAATTTCGGGCTCAAAGTGGGGGGCTCGACTTATACGCGCGGTCTACCGAAATAGAAATATAAAATATATTTAAGAGCGTATAAGAGCGGCTCTTCTGACTCCAGTCTCTATTTGGCGTGATGCTTCACAAATAAACGAGTCACACGATGGATTTCGAACGTAGTATTTATTCCCAAACCAAGAGTTAGCATTAGCCGTCGCATCTTTCCCCTTAAAGGTGCAGAGCACTTTTCCCACAATTCTTTAAAATTATAATGCAGCCATACCAATTACAATTTAAACCTTAAACATAAATTAACAATAACTTAAATAGATGAATACCAACATAAACAAACAGGGTTATTTGATTTTTAGGTTTCCTTTACCACCAAGGATGTCTGAAAATTTTATTATTTCTATTGGATTAAAGAGCATCTGAACAGGTGTTCCATCATTTTTTCCCAGCGCTGCTTTAGTATCCCAATGGACCCCAAAAAACCACAGTTTACTTGATATGAAACCCAAAATTGGGTTTCTACTCATTTCTGTTTTTTCACTTTTCTCTCATTTCTTTCCCCCGACTTATAAGGGGGTCTAAACAAAATACCACAATCTCACAGCTGAAGTGGGGGGGTCGACTTATAAGCGGACCAACTTATAAGTGAGTAAATACAGTACGTCAGTTAATGCAAGACCACCACTGAACACTAGTCTGGTGCGGAGATTCCGTCTGTGACACCACACACATCATGTAAAACATTAGAAACAACAACGGCTATAGCGAAAGTCTGTGGAGAAATGAGAGGGTGGGATGTGTGTGTGTGTTTGTGTGTGTGTGTGTGTGTGTGTGTGTGTGTCTGTGTGGATGGATGGTAACAGATAGAGATGGACGGAGAGAGAGAGAAAGAGAAGAAAAAAAGAGAAAGAGAGAGAGATTGAAGGAAAGAGAAGAATACCTTTTTTTTGTTTTTGTATCACATGGTTATAATTAAATTAGTATCTCTGCTCCGTTTGAAAGATAGACGGACAGACAGACAGACAGACAGAGGGAGAGAGAGAGAGAAAGAGAAGAAAAGAGAGAACAACAGAGAGAGATAGACTGAAGGAAATAATAGAAATGTATTGTCTTTATTGTCATTGTATTACAGGGATATAATGAAATTAGTATTTTTACTACGTTTGGTGGGCAAAAAAATATATACACAGAATAAAATCAATATAAATAACTACAAAATGTAGTACAAAATACACAAAAAAAGAAACAGAATACATTTAACACAAGGTACAAGAATACAAAAAAAAGTACAATTTGACAAAATACAGAGTGCAATAGAGAGAGAGTAAAATCTACATAAAGTATATAGACAGAATGACCGACAACAGACAGACAGATTAACTCTGTGTCACCGGGCAGAAGCAGCTCGATGTAGAGAATAAATCTGTACAGATGATTCGTACTTCATCACATGCTGAAGGCCAGTGAAGAGAAGCGCTTGTGTGTTGTGTTGTGAAGCGGTGGAAATGTACATCAGGCTTCCTAGATGACACATGGCGGATAACATTGTTCTCGGTCTGAACACCGCTCTGTCCGGCCGAGGCGATGAATCCTGGCAGGCGCCACGAGCTTCATAACCTGGTTTTACTGCCGGGGGTTTTGCGTCTGCTCAGACATGTTCTCAGTCGCATGCAGCAGAAGCAGATGGAGGATAAAGCGGCTGCTGGGCACCAGGCTCCTCGCCATCGCCGGAAATCAACGACAAACCAAGCAGCGATTGCTAATTACACACTCAATCAATGAGACACTTGCACTGGCATCAGGTGGAATTGGTCTAGAGTTTTACTCCTAAACCACTCTGGCTCTTTTTATTTTCTTTTTTGCTTTCACTCTGAATCAAATTCTAAAACACTTTATGATCTTTAAAATCCAAGTACTGTTTAAGCTAGATATAATGTTCATTTTTTTAATCCCTCACTGAATGTTTGTGATTGGTCACATGGTCGCGTGTGTTTGTGTGGGTGGGTGGATCATTGTCCTGCCGAAGGACTTGAGGTCAGACCGATGCCGGACATTGTGCTTCATCACAGCAAGTCCAAAAGCAGCAAACAACTTCTCTGTGTATTGCGGAACACACACACACTCTCTCTCTCTCTCTCTCTCTCTTTATTCTGTTGTGTCGATCAGAACTTCCGCAGCAGGTTATATTGAGTGTTGTTCCCCTTGTGAAAAGCTCTGTTCTAATGGATGTCAACACAACTTCACACGCCATCAGTGGCGATTTTAGACATGGGCGAACTGGGCAGCCTAACAAACAAATTAGTAAGGAGCTGCCCTACTTGACAGTCGTCACACTCCTATAAAACACACACTTTTGCCTTTTTTTTTAGTATAAATTGTTTGAAATTACTAAAAAATATAGGTAAAGCAACAGCATTCTTTTCATATTTACAGTATCCATGTTATCAATAAAGGGCTATGAATTAAGTGTCTATGAATTAACACAGAAGAAAAGTTGACGTTGTTAAAATATTTTCAAAATGCAATGCAATACAATTAGTAAATGGGAAAATGTTAATTATTTTTAACATATAAATGTATATATTGTTAAAAATAGATTGATATGAAGCATAAAGAAGACACACTGCAAGCTAACATGTGTGTGTGTGTGTGTGTGTGTGTGTGTGTGTGTGTGTGTGTGTGTGTGTGTGTGTGTGTGTGTGTACTATTTGTCCTCAACATAAAATAATCATTGATTCACAATGATAATGAAAAATTCAGAATGTTTCGTTTTGCTTGCACTCTTAAGAAAGATTTCCTCTTAAAACCAGAAAACACACACGGCTGCACACAGCAAATGCTTGATGTGACTCTCTAGTCATCTTCAGCGTCGTCTTCATGCAGCGGCAGAGAAACATTGTCTTTCATTTAGCAAGTTTAGGAGTTTTGATATAAGAGTCTCTCACAGCAAGTGTGTGTTACGACCAAGTTATAACCGGGGGAAATTTGACACTGTTTCCTGACAGACAAAGATTAATTTTTCTCCAAAAAGGGCAGAGCTCTTTAGTTGTTTATCCTAGTAGAATGTTTAAGTAAAAATCGAAAAGGAAATGCCATGATTTATATGACATGCTCTAAACAATAATGAGTTTACTAACAACTGAGAAGCATCTTTTGTTTGCGTTGACCTTCTGATTTCAGCGAGTAAAGAAGGTGAACATAAAAAGAGTTTACAGGGTTTAGGAATTACAGGGAAAAATTGCAGGGTTTTTTTTTTGCTTTTGTTTGTTCTTTGTGAAGGAACTAAAAACTAAAAAAAAAAAAACTAAACTTTACTTTGTTTTTTACTAAGTTGATACAGCCCTGCAGGTTCTAGCCCCATGCACTCCAAACTAAAGATAAACCTTCCATTTTGATTAATAATTGTCAAGGCAAAATAAATATTTTAAGGCCCGAGCCCTATCATTGCCACTGGCGGCTATATTTATTATTGGGTCTATTCATCCAAGCGTTTTGACCTTGGGCGTAAGGTCTCTTTCTCTCTCTCTCTCTCTCTCTTTCTCTCTCTCTCTCTCTCTCTCTCTCACACACACACGTACAAAAACACAGAAACACTCAAGTTCGGCCTCATTTTCAGACAATGAATTAGTCATTATACGAGAGTTCTGTCATTCCTTCTAATAACAACCTATGGTGTAGCATGTGTGTCATGTGTGGGCAGTTGTGTGTGAGCTGCTGATGCTCAGCGAGACAATCAAACACTTCATTTGGGATCTCCTCAGGGGTGAGATAAAGACCCAGGAGAAAGGATTTGTACAAATAAAAAGCTGCTGGTGTATATTCAGGGTGGGGAACTGGCGCATAAACATTTATTTTATGCTCGACATCATTCTCTTGTAAGGCAATAACTGTTAAAACTGTTTTATGAATAAATAAATACACATTTCTCTAGCTCTGTTGGGTTGTGACGTCTCATATAAAGTGTTGGAAGCTCTTACTTTTTATGCCAAAAACAGAAAAATTACCATTCTGACAGTATTTTATCAGTGTTGAGCCGCTTTTGTGCTTCCATTGGCGATTGACGGCATCGGTAAAGTTGGTTTCCAAGCGGGCGATTGCTGCAGAAGGACTTTTGGCTTTAACTTTGGACATTAGGCAGCAAGACAAAAGTGTTCAGGGGAATTGTTGGAAATATTTATCATTGAAATGTGTGGAGAGAAAAAAAAGATCAGTGTATTTTAAATGACATCATAAAATCATAAATCAGACATCTGTAATTGATCTCGGGATTATTTGCGTTGAACTGATTTCCACAAATAAACAGGTCGTCTCTAAGACAGAAACGGATCACATTTCAATGAAGATCTCATGCGGGTTTTATCATTGTGATAATATGGAATCAGATTAGTCCCAAAAATATTGTACATTTTGAAGAACCGAACAAAACGCTTCACGTTTATGTTTGTTTTTTTATTTTTTGCTTTAAATCTTCACATTTTTGTTTGAAATGTATTTTTTTTTTTCGAAATTTACGTTTGATATTTTTGCCACGAATCTGATTCCATAGATAGCATTGAATATGGCTGATCCGCGACAATAAGATGCAAAGATTGGGGTGAAAGTCCTGCTTTTCTGCTGTAAACACTGACCTCGACCTGCCAGAAAAATCGAATCATTATTAGCTTCGCTCGCACTCCACACATGCAGGAGAAATGAAGGCGTCATTCTCCCACCCACCACTGATTGATCGCTGTGATTTTATTAAGAAAGGGAGAAGAGGAAATTGAAAAATGCTGGTTTCAGTGTAGAAACACGGCATTGATTATAAACTCTTAGCCGAGATGAAGGGGAGACCTTCCTTTCTCCCGCTTAACACACGGGCAGCAGGTGTGTTTGACAGGCGTCTGATTGCGCTCTGTGAAAAACATTAGAGAAGCGCTGAAACAACGCCGTGCGCTGATGGAGGCTGTGGCGCAGAGATCTGATTGGTGGGTTGTGGAAACTGAATAGTGCAGGTGTTTTACTTACTAAGTAAAGAGTTATTGTAATTAAAATACTTTGCCACAAAAAGTAGTGTAACTGAATACTGTTTATTGTTAGGGGTTTTAATTATTCTTAACTAAAAGAAGGTTGTTTCCTACTAATAACCTAGTTAAAAAGGTTTGCCATTAAATTACCAAAAGTTTACCAAATATTAATGGAATTAAAATACTTTTCCACTAAAAAGTAATGTATCTGATTACTGTTCATTGTTAGGTGTTTTAATTACAGTTACTTAATGCACTTGCGTTACATTTAAAAATGATTAAGCTTGCTGATTATTATTAATTATTTTTGTTAATTTACCGTACTTCAACAGCAGAAATTAGCACTGAATGTGAGCTTAAAAAAAATTGCAGGCTACATTGTGGAAGAGATGCTGTGTCCTGTAGAATCCCTGTCACTTGTTTATAGGTGCATTTATTAATGCAGAATAATTTTTATATTTCAGGAATTTTGTTTCTTACCTGAAAGTAGTTTCCTACTAATAACTTAATTTATTTTGTAATGTTTTATAGCATGCAATAAAGAAAGCTAAAAAGCTTATATGGTTTATATGGATTTGAAAAAGTATTTAGTTTATACATATTGAGTAATTAACCAATTACTAATTGGTTACTTTTTTAAAGTAATGTTTCCTACATTGCTGACACGGAAAGGTGAACACCGTAGAATCAAAAACTGGTCTGTTTTTAATAATGTTTCAAGAGTTCAACTACAAGATTTTCTGTATTGATGCAGTTTAGTTCTAGCTAGCTAGGCTAGGCTCATAGTATTCACACAACAACACAAACACTCGTATTGGATTAGTATTGATCAGATGAGAATTTCATCATTCCGCTATAATGACAACTTGTGAGTCAAAAGTAGAAGTGAGTGAAAGAACAACAGGATTTCTGGTACATATTTGAGTGTCTTATTGACACTAATCAGAATTTTGTCATCCTCTAACCGAAAATTGACAGCGAGATGCTAGATGTAGATTTCACGCTGCGTTCTCACTCCCATTGCTAGAGGCACAAATAAGTGATAGGAACTGTTTCTCTTATTCCAAAATAATTATCCGTTCATGATGGCACCTGTAAAGCTGGCCGAAGTGCAATTTCTTGCCATTCTTTTTTGCCGAGCCTCTGACGTGAAGTCCATGAGGGTGACGGCTCTGTGACCTGTGTTCTGCTGGGTGATGTCCCTGTCAGCTCCTCTCACCCTTACATTCTCATTATCCTCCTCCTGTCCCCCCGTCTCTCAGACAGGAGCGCAACGCCACCCCGGAGCGACGCCTATATGGAACGGAGTGCATTATGGGAAAAACGATCATCATTTAAGTGATGACCTCCCAGGAAATAAATATTTCATCAGTTTTGGTTTGGATAGTGCACTTTATTTTGAGCCGGGCACACAAAGTGTCAGGAAGTTCTGCTTACGACACGTGGTGGCTGTTCCAACCATTGTATGAGGCTGGAATCATTAACCAGGACAAATTGAACTTTCAGGTCAATCACAATGAAGGCCAACTAATGTCTCATTAACGTCTCGACAACAAATGCTGATGGCATTTAAAGGGAAATTAAAAGAGAGGTTATCTGGCTTCTACACACAGAAACAAACACACACACGCATACACACACTGAGCAGATCGGGTTTTATGATCAGGGTCTTGACTTTGCGACTTAAACATCTTAACAGCTCTGCATTTATTACAAAGGTCAGCAAATGCCTTCATTTATTCTGTTAAGTTAAAACTATCTTCAAGCTGATCATAAATAGCCAACGAAAGACCTAGCAGTGGTTCAAAATACATGAACATCAAATCAATAAACAGAAGGTCTTTGCACAAAAGAATACAGCAAATGAGCCTGGCGGTGGGCCGAGATCTTACTCCGTGTCCTTGGCCACACATGGTCGTCTTGATTTTTCCATCGGATGCCCGTTATGTTGTGCGCTGAATTGCCACCCCAACCTATTTAATTAAAAGAAAGCACAGCGGGTCGTACGCAAGCTCAAAGTCACGCCACAGAAACGGACAGGACCGCGTCGCTTTGTGCTCATGGACTGAATGCACAAATATGGCTGCTCAGCAGGCCAACTAACAACAGTCACTTTGAAACGAAAGACAAAATGAGGATGAATGTCTGGAGGACACGATTCCGGGCTGCTGACATGATCCGCTAATGACAAAAGTAGAATTTAGTGATTTCCTGAATACGTAACTATTTTCCCGGTTGCTCCCGACAAATGTTTCAGCTTGAGAAGGATCTTAGTTGTAGAAGATGCTTTGCTTGGACAACATCAGATGGTTTCTGCTGAAATCTGATCATTTTAAAACAGGAGGAAACTGTGACCTGTGATCGCTGCTCTAATAACGCCAAGTGACGTCAGGCCGTTCCAGCACTCTGATTGGCTAGATGATACAGGAAGTGCTTTTGACAGGACTCGGAACACGTTCATCATGAAACAATTGCTGATGAAAATTAAGATTTAAGATCTTGTAGGCTAAATCTGGCTAAACGTTTCAGTCAGATATCGGGTGTTTTTATGATATCAAATTAGTACCAAAAATATTGAAAGTAAATTTCAAAGAAACTAACTTCACATTTACGTTTGTTTTTTCTATTTTTCTATGTCTTTTGCTCTATAGTGCATTTTTATAAGTTGATTTTAATTAATAATAATAACAATAATAATACATTTTATTTGTAAGGCGCCTATAGGGAGCACATACACAGTATTTTGATGTGAAGAAACAACGGTGTGTACTATTATTCTGAAGTAGTTTGCCACCACAATAATTTAGCAATATTGTGCAAAAACAACACTTAAATCACAATTTGTGTACAAATTAAACGATGAATGTCCATTCGCTGATCTAATCCCACACTTTCTGGAAAAATCTGAATCAAAAAAAGTTTGAAACAAAAATGTGAAGATTTCAAGCACAAAAAAAAATACAAACGTAATTGAAAGCAAAGTAGAATAGAAAAACAAGCATACAGTAACAAACATTTTTGTTCATTTCTTAGAAATTTACATTCGATATTTTTGGCACTAATCTGATTTGTTTTAACTCTGAATGCAACAGGGCCGAGCTTTTCTATTACTCTGTCCCACACTTCCTCCTCTGCTTTCTCCTCTTTCTCTTGGAGCAGTGCAGGAACGGCACTTGCCATCAGAAAGGCACACTGCACCACATCGCTTGAAGAAAATACTATTAAAGAAAGAACTTGGTGATCTTACTCTGGAGGGTCCCGGTGTAAAAGATTGGAATCCGGACCTTTGTGAAATTTGGTGCATGCAGAATCTGTGAGAGATGTGTTCCCTAACGCTGTTGTGTGTCTGATTCTTCTTTCCTCATGCTTCTCAGGAGCCACTCAGAGCTTCTCAGGTACTGCCTTCTCTCCGCTCTGGATCACACCGCCTCCCATTGCTCTCTTTCATCGCACGCTATTTTCCAATTTGCATGCTTTAATATCTGGCCTTTACCAGAAGTTTGCATGATCTTTTCCGCCTCAATTTTTTTTCTTCCGATTTCACAAATCAACCATTTCATCATGTTTTCTTTAAGGCTGCAGGTGATACTTGAAAATGCTTCTATATCAATCCACCAGTCAGCTCACTGTGTCTTTTGTGTGCAAATAGTCCAAATGTAGCCCCCCCCCCCCCCCCCCCCCCCACACACACACACTTACTTGGATTTAAGCCATAGAGGGGACCCACTATCGACTTACACACAAAACATTACCCCCCCCCCCACACACACACACACACACACTCTCCCCCACCTCTAATCTTAGCGAAAAACTCAATTGTAACTTCACTCTAACATCTCATCTTGACCCTCAAACAGGTTTCATAATTGTGAAGCCCAGACGAAGGTTCTGATAAGTGACCACAGGGCCCGTAATATACAAACCTAGCATTCAGGGCCCAATATTGAACTAAATGCTAGTACACACACGCTCATGACCCTCTGACATTTCAAAATGTTATCGGAAACGCGCATTGTTTCTAACATATTGCATGTACGTATGTGAATGAATCATTCCTCACTGTACAAGTCATATGTTATCAGAAAGATTCAATTTCCCACGTTCATGTCAGTTTTCACGCGACTGGAGCTGTGAAGGATTCTGTTGAGCAGCTGAAGCGGTTAATGCCGAGCTAACAGCCATCGTCCATCATTAGTTTAGCTGGACTGTGAACAGAATGAGAGCGACTAAGTGAAGCATTTAGTGACCGGCTAAAGTGAATGAAATCTTTTATTAAAAACCACATGTGATAATTAATTTTACTACCACACTTCCAAATGGATCAAACTGATTCCCAAAGCACCTTTTATTACATTTATCAACCTTGAGAAGTTCTGACTTTAACAAACGTGTGTATTGCCCGTGGGATCTGCTCTTAAAATGAGCTTTGAGAATCAAAGACCTGCTTATCCTGAGACGGCACATCTATTAATTACTCGTGCTGAAGCTCCATCAGTCAGGCACTATCTGGCGTCTTGTATTGTTATTTACTGTCTCTTCAGCCATTAAATCTGTTGCTTTAAAACATGAAATAATTGAGATAGTAGAACATTTCTTCCCAGTGTATGATGGAGAATAACACAGGCAAAGTAAACCTCTACAAGGTCAAGGCAGAAGTAAAGGTCAGGGCCAGGAGAGAACTCACCATGGCAACCTACTGCTGTGTCACTTCACCGTGTGTGTGTAACTTCCCTGGATGGTTCACTGGATAGCCACACTGACAAACTCACTCACTTTAAAGCTAAAATATCGCAAACGTAGTGAGATTAACATCGGCTTGTTCTCGCTGAAACAAGGACTGACAAGGTCCCGGAGTTTCTTCACTTCTGAGCCAGACATTTTGACACTCTGCTCTTCATGACACATGAAGGGTACACACACTCACACACCACACACACACACATCACAGGAATGCAGAACCGTATTGTTTCTTCCAGTCATAGTTGGTTAAGGTGTTTTTTTTTGTCAGTACATGTCAGACTCGCTCTTTGATCAGTCAGCCGTACAAATTTGCATAGGAGTCTTGTGTGACGACATACAGCTCCTCTCTGCAGGAGGATAAAGTGATTTAAAGCTTTCTCTAATCATACTTTATGGCTCAGCAACGTAGATGTAAATATAGAACAAGGTGACTTTAGCTTTTCCGCGCTCTGCGAGCTTTGCTTCCAAGCCATTTTGAATGGCTTCATCCATAATGGAGTGATGTAACAGCGATGAGGTGGATCAGACACCGTGTGTTTGCCGTTCTGCTACTGTCCATCACCTCGTGTTTAGATGGAGAGCTTTGATAAAGTTCTGCCTTGAGCAACAATTACAGCCAGTCTTCTGCTCTCGGTGCCGCAGGTCGAACACGCCGATCCACAGCCAAACCTTCGCTTGTTACATTTATTTGTTTGTCACTTTCTTTTATATCCCAGACGATGGAAAATTCTATGCAAAACCATCAGTATTCAACGGATTTCTCACGAGGACTCACATTATCCTTGCACTCATCCATTTTGCTTCAGCCTCAACTTTTACAATTTCATGATACAAGAGCGGAATGAAACAGGATCTGAATTGTAATCGTATTGCGTGTGTGTGTGTGTGTTTAAAGAACGAGTGTCATGATTGCCTCTCCGACTGAATTGCAAGGCAACAAGCAAATGAGAAAAATTGTGTCCAGTGGATGCATTGTAATTACAATCCAGATTGTGATAAGACATGACAAATGTAATAACCTTCTTCCACGTGTTGCTTTGGAACGCAACCGTAATTCTGCTTTTTTTCTGTCTGCCTCAGGTCAGGGAGTCATTTTACTATTCATTTTCATTCCAATAACAACTAAAAAACTTGTTCCACAAAGAGCAATGAACCGAACCAGCAACCTTTGAAAAAATATTCTTAAACTACAATGTGACAAAATAGAAAAATCAACATTGCGGAAACTGTTACTTTTCAAACATTGAAACAAACAAACTGACAAAATAGAATAATGCCTGATTACAGTATAAAATGTGAATATTTGTACTGGCAACATCAAGACATAAAACGCACACACGAAACAAAATGTGAAATGTATCAGTTGTAAATGTAATTGTACAGTCTGTATCAGGAGTGCAATTTACTGAAATAGGGTATTAAAGGCAGGATGTTCATCCGTAAACAAGTGACAAGGCAAACTGGAGTAAAGTGTCTGGATTTCAGTTCTTTGCCGTGAGTTCCTACTGCATATAGTAGTAACGTCTGACCTCTTCTCTGGGTTACAGCACAAGGTCAGAACCTGCTGACCAGTAACGTGTCTGTGGTGGAAGGCGAGATGGCAACCATCAGCTGCCGCGTGAAAAACAACGACGGCTCTGTCATTCAACTCCTCAACCCTAATCGACAGACCATCTTCTTCAAAGAATTCCGACGTAAGTTAAGTTCAGCACGACTTCACGGTTTTGGACACATTATTTCTTATGAGTGACACAGAGGCCCAGGAACCTGATGCAAATTCAGTGTTTGGCTCCATGGCACAATCTTCCCCCCTGCCTCTTATCATTTAAAAGAGCAGCAAGGTTTTGCATTGTTGACAAAGTCCTTTTCAATAATTGAGTGACACAGTGTAATTGTGTCAGGCTGATTAGAGCGCTTTGAGCAGACCATTTAGATTCCAGCCTTCAGATTGTTTAGGCCCTCAATGGCGCTCTGCATGCAAAGCATATAATCTTGCCTACTTTGCGAAATAATGGACTTGATGAGCTTCTGAGTAATTCTCTGACCCACAATCTGAACCTAGTTTAGCTGATGTCTGGAAATAAGCCCCCCTTTCCATCATATGGGGCATTGTGCATACAGATTTCTCCTACAACAAGCTGAGATATAATGGCTCTCAAAGATGGTTCAATGGTTAAAACAGGCTACAGTTGATATGTCAAATTGAATGTAAATTAGTATTTAAGTACCAAAAGTAGACTTGAATATGTACCGGAAAGTAACTTAGTTGAGCAAAACTTGTTTAGTTTAAACGTGGAATGATGAAACTTTCACAGCTGATCAAAAACTCCTGTAACGTCTCAGTAGAGCAGTCTGAATGATTCAGTTCATCTTCTGCCAAATGTATGTCTTAACCTTAAATCAAACTTAAACAAAACCTAAAAAAGTCTGAGATAATTCACCCTTTTCCTGCGGGCCTTGGTACATGATGGCACACTGTGGTCATAAATGAACGGACATGGTCAGCAACACAATGCTCATGTCGACTGAAAATATCACTCACACCATTCCAGCACCAGCATCTTTCATGTTGTTGCCACCATATTCTGACCCTTCCATCTAAATGTGGCAACTCATCAGACCAGGACTCATTGCTTTTCCAATTTTCTATTGTCCAATTGTCTCCTGACATTTTAGTAGATTTTAATTACATTATTTGTACACAAAAACTGTATTATAACTTTATTTAAACTAAGAAATTAGATGCAGGGAGTAAACTGGATAATCATCTGCCATTTTAATATATATCTTAATATAAGCAAATGTTTACAAATGACTTTGGTAAAAAAATGTAAAATTAAGCAGAAACAGAGCTGCGCGTTCCTTTACGGTTCTCTTTCCTAGTAGAGCTGTTCTTAAAGACTACACAGACATTTATTATTTCTGCCTGTTACAATGCTTTCCGCGTTCAATTAGCCCCATGTCGCCATTAAAAGTTGTAACGAAACAAACTTATTATACTGTATTAAAGTGTTTATACATGTATACAATTTAAATTCATGAATGTGTGACAGTATCCACGACATTGTAAAATCCATATTGTGGCCGTTATACCGGTTTACCGCCCACCCCTAGTCTGGACTTTATTAAAATTAATTAATGTCTCATGGTATCTAATTCTCCTTGTTGGTTTTATCACGTCATGACAAGAAAGTCTGGATCCTTCCTTATGGTGAAAAGGGGACAGATTGGATGTGAGTTGGGTTTTAGAGAAGGAACGATGGTGAGGAAGAGTGCACCAGCCTCAAGCTCTGACATTATTTCTCTGGATGTGACTGGAGGGAAGCTCAGCCTTCAATCTCTTTAATGCTGTAATCTATTATTCTGTCTAATGTTTACCGGGCTGCCAGCTCTGTTTGTAGAAAGTATGACCACTTCAACAATTCATAGTTTTATTCCTTCAGCCCAGATGACTGGAACTGTGCATTCAGAATGACTGAAGAATGTGCCATTGTGTATTTCGCATGACCAGGAGGAATATATAGGAATCAATATTATCCATGGTTTAACGTTGAGTGTTATAGAGAAATGATGCATGTATAATCACATTACCCTTCGGTCTTGTATTTTATCACTTTATTGTATGTGCACTTAGCTCATGAATTTTCACTTGGGTAAAGTGTGGAGTACCTATTCAGTATGGCGTGGTACTGAACAGTATGGTTCAGTATAACCTCACTTTCCTTTCCTAAAAGCAATTAGGATCATAAGTAAGAAAATGTAGGTAAGGCCAAGCTTGAGGTGCAGTAAAAGTCCTTCTAAATTAATTTCATTCGTTTACGATTCCTAAAAAAATAGGAAGGAAATCAGTCAGGATGAATGGAAAGTCAACCAAAAAAAAAAACTTGGGATTCTATAGTATTTTAAGGTAATGCATGGAATCATCTTGAGGAAACAGCACACTGTGAACATACAACCTGTCTTGCTGACTTCTATGGTTGTAGAATCCTATATAATTACTTTACACTAAGATCAACAGTTTCCTCATTGGTGACAAAATAAAACATTGGTGACAAAATAAAACATTGGTGACAAAATAAAACATCGGTGACAAAAAAACGAGACTTGTTTGCCTTGCATGAGAACGACCTTTAAATCTTACAACAATTTCAAACTTTATGATTGTGATCAAAAACGTGAATTATATCAAAAATAAAACAAAATAGACTGTGCCACAACATTTCAGGCTTCATTATGCCTGATCAGTCCTATCAAATGTATTCTCATTAACACCAAAAGTAATGTGCTGTTTTGCGTGACAGGCCAATTTGTATTTGTTTCATCAAACATGATACATATCATTTCCTACAGCAATTCTCCATTCATTTTCCTATCTGTGTGTCAATTTGGGAGAGCAGAATAGGACAGCTGAAGAGCATCTCAAGCCAGCTGGGACTCGGAACAATCAGATTCACTCACTGTCAAACTCCCATGCCCTTCAATTAATAAAGCTCTCTAATGAGTGCTGTCCAGTTGCCGGTTTGCCGTTTCAAAATTTATACTCTTCACATAACTTTCTTGAGGCAAGTCTGCTGCAGAAATGCAGAGAAATACACTCAGGTTGCCAATCTGTTTGATGCAAAGTGCATAATCTCCCTTCATCAATTGCAATTCAGTTCAAAAACCAAGATAAACCATTCCTTTCATTCTCCTTCTCAAAACAAGCTGGCCTCATCATTATTCTCAGTAAGAAGACTCTCAGATGCTTCTCAGGTTCAGGGTAGAGATTATAATGAGCCATCAAAGGTCCTAAACTTGTGACGGAGTTGCTGATTTACAGCAACTTTTAACAAGTGTGAAAGTTCAACCAAGTTAATCCCTTCTCCCCGAAACGCATGGTATGTATCTGAAGTGGACTGTTCAAGAGGAATTACTATTAATTAATTTTATTTATTTATTCACTCAATTCGCTCTTACTTCTTCTTTTCAGTTCTGCAGTTTATCTGTACCAGATAAACCAAGCCCCACAATCTTTGAAATGACAGGCAGCTTGCGTGTCAACCTGTATCAAATCAGACTCCACGTAAGGATGTGTGTGACGAGTATGAACGTTAATTTTTTATTGCTTCCTTGCTACTTGGTCTTGTTTTAAGACCAACTTCATGGTTATCTCTGCCTGGGTACCAAGATTCTGCTGTAGTATCTGCCCGCCCTGATGTGACCTGCTCTCTGTAGTTTTATTTTGCCTCCTGCCTCACAGACTACATTAAACACTCACCTTTCATACTGCATTTGAATCTTGACCTGCTCACCATATATAACAGTAGTCTGCCAGAATATAAAAAGATAATATAAACATAACCTATAAGCATTTCTAAATGCATAACTGTTTAACATGTATAGAATAATGCACGTTAAATTATTAACATTCTGTTACAATCCGCTGCTTCGATTGCCAACGGCAACAAACTGGTGATCAAATCGGCAGCTTGTTAGACTCTGTGACAGGTGTTGCAGATCGGCTACACCTAACTTGCTGCTGGTTATTGACGTTAAAGAGGCAACTGTGCCTGTGGACTAAGTGATTTCTGAGTTTCCTTGTGTTTATGGACCAAATGATTTCAGAGTTTCCTCGTGGTTATGGACCAAGTGATCTCTGTGTTCCTCGTGTTTATGGACAAAGCAATATTTGTGATTCTTAGGTTACTGAGGTTATTCCTCAGAGCAGCGTCACTACGGCAGCGGAATTTAGTCAAATTGCGATGTTTTTGCATTTGGTACGGTTCAAGTTCAAGCGGTCCGAGACCGCTTTAACACCACAATCGAACCACCACCGAACCATATTTTTTCTTGGTCTCGATACGCTTGTTTGGTCTGCTTTTGGTGCAGAACAGAATTCGATTGCCGCTTTCACACCTGCCCAAACGAACCGTATCAAACAGGAAAACGAACTCAGGTGCGAATTCAATCTAACTAAAAAAGGCAGGTGTGAAAGCACCCTTAAGAATATTGATAAAAGTGTCATGCCCAGGAAAACAACAAGCGGTCATGATGCTTTTGTTTCTCCAGCTCTGAAGGACATTCGGTTTCAGCTGATTAACTTCTCAGACCACGAGCTACTTGTGTCGTTGTCCAACGTGTCACTGTTGGATGAGGGACGATATGTGTGCCAGCTCTACACTGACCCGCCACAGGAGGCGTACGCAGACATCACTGTGCTGGGTAAGTGCTCTGTCTTCAGGAGGATTCCTGATTGTCTGTTGAGCTCAATGATTTCTTCATCAAAATGAACTTGTGTAATTGAATCAATCCATGCCCTGTCAACTAATTACTCACTTAATTTCAACAACACAACTCAAATAAATGTAAGCAATGCTCATTCCGCTTCTTTTTTTTTTCCTGGAAGTGATAAAGACATACAAAAATTGTGCCCTATAGAAGGTGAAACTAACAGCTTTTGTCAGTTGATTGAGCTGGTCCAGTCCCACATACTAGTAGCACCCAAAATATCAAAAATTGTCCCAGCCAATGTCAAATCAAATAAAAGGTCACAATATGATGTATTAGTTTCCTTTTGCTAGTGTAAAATAAACAGCAGTGTCACACTGTTGAGAAGAATTCCCTGTGGAGAACACTGTTGGTGAGCACAGCAAAAATGGGGACAAACGTTTTTTTTTCAGGTGATGGGATGAGATAAATATCTTGGATAGATCCTGCTGGTTGTGCTTGTTAAATTGCATAGTGGGATAGTCGGAGCAGCATCTCATGCTGTGGTTTGGGTTTCACAATTGTATTCTATCTGTGTTATCAAAAAACAGTCATTGGTTAATAAATTGCATTCTTTTTCACCAAATACATTTTTTACCAGTAACGTGTGAAATCATAGAATGCCCAGTCAATGTATAGACTACCTGAACAAAGGACAAAATGCAAACAGCAAAGTGTGAAACACTGTATAAAATGTGTAACGAGCACATTACACTCAGATAGTAAAGACAAGATCTGAGACGGCAGCATTTTAGATTTTTTCGCTTTCCTAAAAAGCGTGTCCCACAGCTTGTTCGGGCCATTTTTTCCTTCATTTTTAGACGCTTTGTTATCAAAGGTCTTTCAATTCAGGAATTTCACACTTGCTGTGGACTATGTCCATCATTCAGTTCAAAGGTCAAAGAAAGACAATGCGGACGTTTCATACCTTGCCCTTCAAGCACAACAGGTAGCAAATACTTTTTTAGCAATTCAGTATCCCTCAGTAAAATAAACTTTGTTTTTTTAAAACATAAAACATTGAGTTAATGCACAAGAGCTGTCACATTTTCTCTAATCCTGCTGTTGTTCATCTGCCAGTTCCACCAGGCGACCCAATCTTAGAGTCCCGTGAGGAAATTGTTAGTGAGGGGAATGAAACCGAGATCACCTGCACTGCCATGGGCAGCAAACCTGCTTCCACCATCAGATGGATGAAAGGAGACCAAACACTGCAAGGTATGACATGACTGGGCGGATCAATGAATCTTTTTGGTTTTGGGATTGACTTAGTAACGATCTTTAATAATAAGGCCTTCATATTAATCCTTCATCTTAAGAAAAGAGGAGGACATCCCATCAGGCTGGACTCTAAAGAGTTTCTGTGCTTTTCATCCTGGCTTGAATAAGTCACATTGAATAAACTCCAACTGTTAACCTCCTACTCGGCAAATGCTTGCCCACATATTACTTCTCACTGTTTAAAGCTGCAATGCCTGGCAGAAAGAAGGGATTGTGCAAGCTGTTTAATGTGTTCCTCAGAAGCTTTTCACCATTAAACAGTAGAGGGTCTGTTGAATAACGTTCAGGAAACCTGTCGAAATCAGAGGCAAACACAATAGACAATGTGGCTTTCCAAGTTTTACCGGCCAGCAGTTTGTGGTTATGTTCTGAACCACTTTTCCATTTTTGGGTCACAGGGAGCTTTGATGCAATAGACTTGTGCAGTATTGTGATATACTAGACCTGTGCAGTACTGTGGTGGCGTAGACATTTACAGTAGTGTAATAGAGTAGACTGTACAGTACTGTGATACAGTAAACCTATACATACTATACATATGACATACACGATACATTAGACTGTACATACTTAAATAGAGTAGAGCTGTACAGTATTGGGATACACTAGAATACAGTAGTATGTGATACTGTAGAATGTACAGTACTGTGATACAGTAGTCTGTACTTAGATAGAGTCGGCCTGTACAGTATTGGGATACAATAGAAGTTTTATATAGATAAAGAATATAAAGTATTGCCATTTAGTAGATTGTACAGTACTGGGATAGTGTACATCTGTACAGCACTGTGATAGTGTACAACACTGTGATACAGTAGACTGTACAGTACTGTGATAAAACGTGACACTTAATTCCTGCACATTATTGTCCTAAAGTAGACATTACTGTACTGTATTATAGTAGACCTATATAGTACTCTGAAAAACAGTGTAGGCAGGTGTAAGGAAATGTTGTAAACAAAGAAAACTTTTTAAAAAGATTGTGTTAAACATTTGTTTTCATAAAGAATCAAAATGGTCACACACACACACGCACAGACACACCACGCGTGGAATATGCTGAACTATCAGTTAAGAATAAAGATGAGCTATAGGTCAGTCGATGGCTGTAATTTTTCCCCACTTCATTAGGCTCTAGTAAACCTTCGCACGCTGCACTGTAATTAGCTCAGTGCCCTTGAGTTTAGGCACGTTTAAAGATGTAGTAGAACATGATGGATAGTAATCTCACAGACAGCTTCTGAAATTCTTGTCTCCTGTCAGATTGAAAGCGATCCACAGGAATGTAAATGCTGTTTTAGAGCACACCATTAGTCTGGTTTATTTTGTCTGAACACATTTCTCACTGGATGGTGGACCTTTTATTATTTATTCACAGACGTTTCATTAAGAAGCATGATCGATCTGTAATGCTGGCGCTGTTCTCTGTTTATACTTTTCCAATCAAATCCAGCTTATTGACATTTTCATAGCCTTTTTTAATTATTTTAAACCACGTTCCAAATGATTTGCACAACAGAACAGAAAGAGTTCTAAATGAAGAATATTCACCCAATCAATTACAATCGAACCTGCCAATCATTTGCCAAGGATGAAGAGTCATTATTCTTTTAAGCACCTGCGTTGGATTCATTCCTGGGGAGAGAAGAGGCGATGACATCGAGCTAGTCAGAGTTTGCTAAATGTTGATAAGCTGCATTATTACCATTATCGTATATCTTCTATTAGTTTCTTGTCTCTTTTAGACACCTGTATAGTAACCTGTTCTCGGTGCACGCAGATGTTATTCTATAGAATATCATTTTATATATCGTATTTTTTCGAAAGAAACATTAAGACACTTAACAGAAATAAATTAGCTTAGCATAAACGGCTACAAATAAGTCCAAAGTGTCAACGCAGAAAGAGTCGAAACAGACTAAAATTAAAAAACACGAGCAAAGAGTAAAAAAATTCCAAGGAACAAACACAAAACGCTCAGTCTCTGCACAGGGGATAATAATCTTTCCTCTTCCAAAGAATCTTGGGAAATGAAGTTCTGACCACTAGGATAGACTTTCAAATAAAACAATATCAAACTGATACGAGTCACAATAAGTTAGTTATTGTAAGAATATATCAACGTATTTGAACCAGAAACCTAAAAAAATGTATTTTGTGCCTGAAAAAACAGAGGGTTGCTTATATTCGCCTAAATACGTTTATATATATATATATATATATATATATATATATATTCTATCAAATACAATTAGGTTACATTATAGTATATATATAATATATGTAATATAATATATAATGATAAATAAAATACAATTTTATATAAAAATCTGTTTTTTTGGATAAGTGCCGGTCTCCTTTAGATGCAGGTTTCTTTTAACGCCGGGCAGTCTGAATATTTTTTTTAATAAATGCTACTATTGGAAGATACGGTATATACAACTGGACAGTAACCCAGTGTCCAACTGGTCAGTATCAACCAGTCTATCCAACACTGTAAAATATTTCTGAAATTTTTTCATATTTCAAAATAATGTTGAAATGTTGTTCCATTTTGTAGTCCAACCATTATCTGAACTTTTCCATTTCTGGGCCACGGGTGCTGGAATTTTAGCTACTTTGTGTCTGATAGCAAAACACACCACAGAATTGGTGGCTGACCAATCACAGAGCAACACTCACACATTCACACTCTCGCTCACACCAGTAGGCAAAATTCCAGACTCAAACTGTCCTGCATGTTTTCGGAAGACAAAGCGAGTTCTTAATCGTGATTCCGGAACAGCTCCTTCTCACTGTGAGGCGACATTTTTGAATGTTTGTCTGATAACGTATGCTGCCACTCGGCGTGTTGTGTTTGTGAATAAAAAATGTGTGTGAAGGTGACTGCGTCTGCGTCTTCTCTAACTTCCTGCTCCTCGCGGTGACACTTGGCGTGTTATTAAGAGCCTGACATGTGGCTCTTGCGTCCATTCCCAGGTGAGACGACTGTGGAGGAGTTATACGACAGGATGTTCACCGTCACCAGCAGACTGAGGCTGACCGTCTCTAAGGAGGACGATGGAGTGGCCGTCATCTGCATCATTGACCATCCGGCCGTGAAGGACTTCCAGGCCCAGAAAAATCTGGAAGTGCAGTGTGAGTCCTCTCTTAAGACCAGGAGAGAAGTGTTGGTTTCGTTCTGTCTCTGTCTCTGGCCTAATCACACTGACATATAAGACAAGAGACACAGGAAAAGAAAAACCTCTCAGAATAGATAGACCTGCGGCATTTCTTCTGACCAAAACTCTTTGATTTTACTTAACATGTTTGAGATGGTCCTTAAATTACCATATCCTTTATAATATGGTAATAAAATCCTTTATAATAAATTGAGACAGTTAAAACTGTGAAAAGCGCCCTACAAATACTCTTATTATTATTATTATTATTATTATTATTATTATTATTAATACTAAAATATAAAATATCATGAAACTGAGTTGCTCTGTGTAGTTTTACGACTGTGAACGTGACACAGACAAATTCAGAATGACAGAAATTGAATGTTAGTTTAACCGCGGGTGAGGCGTTTGAATCTGATAAACAGACAAGCGTGTAGCGATAGCCAAGTGTGAAATCTGTTCAGCAAATAATACATCGATTACAAAGGTTGCTGCTGGCTTTTTTTGTAGCACAGAAAGTTCTGGAAAGGTTAAACTAGCCTTTTGTAATCTTGGCAAAATATTAATTTATTCAGATAGCTGACTGCTCAGGGTGACCTTTCAGAAGAAAAGGCAGGAGGGATCAGCTCAACTGTAACAGCTTGACATTTTGACTAACACAGATAAAAGAGAGGAAGAAACACATTTTACAGTACTGTTAAATGAACTGTTTAAATTCATGGCGGCGTCCTCCTCCTCTGCGATTCATCCAGGCTATAAAAAGTGTCATGTTCACACTCTTTCAGGCGACATAATAAAGTGAAAAGTGAACTGTGAAGCCCAAAAGAGCAGATGATATCAGGTTTGTCAAACCTTTGAATGTAACCGCAGGTTTGAGCAGAACATTGTGTGTGAGCTTCACTACAGAAAAGTGATCAGAGCTGTAGACGTGACCTTGTGTTTGTGTTTCACAGATAAACCAGAGGTGAAGATTGTAGTGGAATTCCCGGAGGGTTTGACCAGAGAAGGAGAAAATCTTGAGCTGACCTGCCAAACTAAAGCCAAACCACCGTAAGTTTAGACGGACATGATGTTCATAATGTGTATATAAAATATATATTCTCTTGTCAAATTCCTATTTTGTTCTAGCTTGAAAATTGTCTGTTATGCAAATTTATCAAAAAGTGAGCAAAGGTTTGACTGTGAAATTGTAATTTACAAAAGCAAAGAAATGTAAAGTGTATGTGTTCTTAAAAACCAGTTTGAGCCAAATAGCTTTCGTAGCTAAACCTTGCTCTTTTTTATACATTTTTTTAATACAGGTACATATGTTTTATTGAAAGTAAAAAGTTAAGAACATTCAGTGTACTGAAAAGCCTCAAGTGTAATTCTTCAGCCACATGTAGAGATAAGCATCTATCTCAGTGATGTGCGCAGTGCTATCGTTTCCATCAGCAGAAGCGCTAGCTGTGACACCGGCGCTAAATGATCACTCTGATGTTTCACAGGCCTCATCAGATTAACTGGCTGAAAGTGGAGGATGATTTCCCCTCACACGCCGTGATCACCGGCTCTGATCTCTTCATCGAAAACCTCAACAAGTCCTTCAACGGGACATATCGCTGCCTGGCGTCCAACACAATGGGAGACGCCTACGATGACTACGTCCTCTACGTTTACGGTGCGTTCATCAGTGACATCATCACACCAGACACACATTTTACATGGTATAATAAACAATGAACATTTTCCTAAACATGGTATTTGCAATGTTAAAGAAGTCTAAATGTTTTCTTACAATAAGTAAACATTTTTCTGTACAGAATTCAAGAAAGCTGATACCGTTTAAATGATATTTATAACTCTAAGATTTTTAATACTCTAATACATTTTTGATTGACTTGACTTCCCAGTCGTCTGGTGACACTTTATCCGAAGCAACGTAAAAAAAGAGGAGCATTTATTTTACTCTATGGGGTGAAGGTGTTGGTCTTCATTGCTAGTTTAAAGTGTTAGTGGTGAAGATGGAGATTCTAGTTGGGATTTTAATCCTCGCTGCAGAGGAACTACTAAGCAGTAAGTAGTTTCTAGTTCTATTTCGCGAATTAGAATCGCGGGAGTCTCAGAATGGTTTTATTTAAATTTAGGACGGTTCTAAATTAGTGTATATTATTATTGCTTAACAACAACAACAACAACAACAACAATAATAATAGTATTAATAAAATATTATATTATACAATAAATAGTAATATTCAATAGTTCAAGTTCAAGTTCACAATTTCAACTGTCTCAAAGAGCATAAAATAATAAAAATTCATATTTGACATGCGGTTTATGCAAACATATACATATACAAAAATGTACATATTTTTCAAAGTCTAATTTATTCAAATATTTTTGCATTGACTAGGAAAGTATTACAGCTTTTCAAAATACTATTCACCTGATTGTTAATTAGCACCAAGCAGGTTCTTAATAAGAGCTGAGGTACTAAGATTGTTTTTGGCTGAGGTTCTAATTAGTCACTGGACAGTCACTGGAATCATGAGATTTAAGGAGGATATAGATGCTATAGAACAGTGGTCCCAATCTTTTACAATACGGCTCAAACCTGGCGCCAAGGGGGCCAAAGGAATATGTGAAAATAAACATCAATGGTCTAGTTGCTGAAAAAAAAGAATGGAAAATGTCAAAAAAAGAATGGAAAAACAATAACTGGTGGTCCGATGTGTATTTTATTAGTGTTTGGGTATAGATTTGACCCATGATCTGTGATGTCAGAACATGACCTGAGTTTCTCTTCAGCACACCAAATCGACACAACATCATGGTCATTTTCAGGCTTCTGTATTTAGTTCACTGTTTAGTGGCTAGTTACTCTTCCGAGACAGTCGTGACAATTTGATTGAATTATTTTGAAATGAAACCGTACATAAACCCTTATTTCAAATGTACTAAAATCCCTTAGAGAGTGTGTGAATTTAAGTTCAAGTTTATTAGATATGTTTATTAGATTATATAGAAATGAAAGAGCGACACCTAAGGTCTTCACGGACTGGATCTGGCCCACGGGCTGCAAGTTGAACTCCACCGCTGTGGAAGTGATGTGAGGTGATGTTTCTTCGAAGGTCAGCGGCTGAAAAGCTTTAACGTGAGGAGATTGAAGAGTGTTTGAACTTGCTTTTGAGGCTGTTTGTCTGTCCCTGAATAAACTCTGATGATGCTGAGATCAACATAATGCAAACACCAGTTGCTGATATTCAGTGTCATCGCTTTCAGTTCCTGCACGTTTAAACAAAAGTAACGTAATTTCTTGAGTGTGTGGTGTTTTGGACACATTGAGAGACTATTATATTACTAAGTGTTGTGTTTCTCTTTACTTATGCCATGAATGGTTTTTTTTTCATAGTGAAATTGTTCTGTTTGGGTGCATTGTTAAATCAATTTGCAGAGGCAAGTGTAAAGCGAGCCCGGTCTCAGAGGAAAGACCCCGTGTAGTTGGATAATCCCGGATACAGCAGACGTCTACCGCCTGTCAGTTACTCTAATGCTGCTCCTAGGGGGACGGCGGATTTCCTTTCGCTGCCGGAGCAAAGCACTGACATTGAGCTGAGCGTGTGCTAATAACCTGCAGTCGTGACTGGAGCTTTGTTGCTCACTTTTATAAGCATATAACTTTAGTCACACCTATGATTCCCAAGACCACTAATTATGATACAGTTTGCACAACATGATGTCGATTTACATTAATATTAGACCTACAGTAACCACCCTGCATCAGCAGTACTCAACACCACCACTAGAGTAACCCAGTGTTACGGTTTAGATGTCCGGTTCTGTTTTACTGAGGTAATCTAAAGCTGAATCATGGCCAGAATGCATGAATTGAATCTTCATTCTATAAAATAAAAAAATAATTTTAAAGTTACACAGTGAAAATCTTTCTTCTAGTCTAGTTGTTTTCTCCACTTACATCTCCCTACCCAAGGTTTTAGACAACTATTATACTACGCTGCTTTCATATATGCACTGTATCTGTTTTACACAAAGCAGTGTGACAAGTGGTTTTTTTTTTGTAAATACTCCCTTTATTAAGATACACTCATATCACACTGATTTGGTTTTAATCTACTGGAGAACCTGAGACAAGATCTTGTTTTGATCTTGTATATCCTTGGACAATTATCGGTGGCTGCTGTACATTGGAGAGATGTTTTCATGCTAATTTAAAGTTTTCAAAAAATATGTCCATAGATTTTAGAGTTTTTAAACGTCTCAAAAAAACACTTTAATGACACTTTAAACATTAAGAGACTTTTTCAAACTGCCTGCTGTGAAAGCAGTGACAGAGCCCTGTGAGTTCCACAATGAGCCTCTAAAGAGCTGGAGAAATGTGGAACCTTCTGCCTTTCCTTAAACATTCTATACTGCAAGTCAATAACTCCACTTTAGTAAAGTAGGTAATTTACTCACTGACTGTGCTTTTATCGAGGACTTCTCTCTAAATGCTTTTTTCCCACAGTTCAATGTTGCACAATTAGAATGAACTTTCTTTGAATGAACTTCTTCCTGGACCATTGAGACTGTTGATGATTAAACAAATGCTTCACTTCGTTTTTTTGATGTGGAAATATAGTAACATTCTGAATTTAACCTAAAATAACAGATGAAAGCGCATTTGAAGTAACAGACGCTGCTCCAGCCACCCAGATGGACCAGTGTGTGTCTGTAACACCAGTTCTTAGTGAAGCATCTGCAGTGCAATATTTCTGCGGGTGCAGTTCAAGTCTGTTCTTTCTGAAGCTAAATAATCTCATCCAGCTAACGGCAATTTTGCTTTTTATTCTTGGTTTCGTTTTAGTGTAATTTGTCTTAGTATATGAACATTGTTACGTAATTGTTTTTTCAAAAGTGTTTGTGATTACTTTTATTTATTGTCTTATATATTTAATTCATGTTCTTTTTTCCCTTCACTTCATAGCTAAATAGCTTAAACCTTACAAAGTGACTATTCCACATGCATCACACTGTAACGCTGTTGACAGTGCAGTTATCTTGTCCTATTTTTCCCACCTTCTGTCCAAATAAGAGATGTGTGTGTTTCAATTAGATTGGCTGGATGTTCTTCTGGGACAGAATAAGTATCGGCACTGGCCGTGTCCAGCATTAACCTCTAGATTCATTCTGTCTTGGGAGATCTTTTCTCATTCAAACCAATGTGGCATCTTCTTTTGTTTAAAATGTAAATTGAGGCCTGGTCACAGCCTGCCAAATGCAATTCCAGCGTTTTCTCTTCACTGCTTTAGTGTGAAGTGTAAAACGCCAAATTGTCACAATGGCTGATTTTTAGTAAAAACAAAACAAATAAAAAGCTTTGTTCTGTATATTTTTCTAAAATTAGATAGACAAGTAGTGAGCTTTGTGTTCTGCTCTAACAGCAAAATGCTCTTGACATTGGGATTAGCATTTGTAAAGCGAGGCAAAACTGAGGTTTGGCCATCTTTAATATAATTTCAGTGTATTGTTAAAGAACATGATATTCCCCAGTAACATAAGCTTTTATCAAGGTTTTGTTTAAAAACAATAGCAATATATATTGTTGGTTGCACTTCATGGATGCTTTCAACCTCATGCCTCTGTTGGTTTGAGTCTGAGAAGATTCAGGCTTTATTACTGTGTATATTTCTGCATATAGCACCAGACGATGGTATAAATCAAGCAACTCCATTTGGTTGTTGACTCGGTTGCTACTGGACTCGAAATGGCCAAGAAGAAAATGTCCCACACCATTACTGTTATAATGTGGTGAGCAGGAAAACAGGTCAAGGCTCAAATCCAGTTTAAATGGTAAGTGTTTAATGCTAAAAAGTGTGTTAGACAGGAAACAGTCGAAGTACAGGTAGCAAGGTCAAATCCAGGGGATCAGAACCAGAGATGTAAACAGGTATTCGAGCAAGGATCAAAAACCAGACCGAAAACAAGAACAAGAAACAAGCATTATCCACAGACTAGAGAGTGCAATGAATCGCTTGATACATTGATGTGCGTGTCTTTAAATACTTTGTGCCTTATTGCCACTTGAGCACTTGAACCCAATCACGTTTGAGCGGTGGGTTCAAACACCAATGAGCGCGCTGACACTACAGAGTCTGGAGACACGCCCACATGCACGGCTCTCATGGGCGTTACAATTATATCACCACCAGCAGCCAGAACTGTTAAAACAAGACAAGAAAATTGCTCTTTCACATTATGCACATGCGTGTTAAAGCACATATACTGTATTGCCGGTAATTTTTCTTTAAGCGAGTAAATGTATATATACAATTATTTTATAACAATAAAGATAGAAAAGCTAGTATTCCTGACTTGAGACCAAACGAGCACGTGGAACCGCTTGCGTTCATCAGCTTTTACTGTATGTGTTTATCAGCAGACTCTCAAGCTAAAGACACTGAGCAGGAAATATTTTTACTGTCACGCAAAAATTACATTAAACATTTGTTGAAAATGTTTAAGCTCCATTATACTTTATATTCTTCATTTTATATTAGTAGGATTGTCAAATCAACACAGTTAAAATGTAAATTTATGTCACGATCTTCGGAGGAGACAGAATCATGAGATCGTGGGAACGTGCAACAAAGGTTTAATGAAGACAAACAGACGAAGACTACAGTACACGGAACAAACTTGGGGAAACACTCGGGACTACGCTGTGGTGACGATAATAACGGACAAGGAACAAAGGGACAGGTGGGACTTAAATACAACTACAAACGAGGTACAATGAACGACAGGTGGACCGGACAAATCACGTGACTACACACACACACCGGAAACACTGGGAACAAGGGCACATGGGAAATGAAGTCCGACACACAACGGGGACAAAACAGTGACGGGCGGGACAGCTCGTGACAATTTAAAGATGGATGTAACCATCCGTTTTTACCTCCAGAGGTGGCCAGAACATGACGCAATTGTTTAACGCACATGCGCATATCGCAAGGAAAGATTTTCTACTGGATAGGAAAATATTTTATAATATGGTTCCATCCATTATTTCATGTTAATGTCAAATTTTGACTCTAATATTTAAATGTTGCAGCATTCGTTAAATTATGAATTCATTAGATCAGGCACAGGCCTTGGTGAGCCTGAATATTTTGGTGAGCCTTTTTTTCAGTTTTAGCTGAAGCTTAGGAAAAAAAAAAAAAAAAAAAAAAAAAAAAAAAAAAAATATATATATATATATATATATATATATATATATATATATATATATATATATATATATATATATATATATATATATATATATATATATATACACTAGGGACCGTATCTGAATTAACTCTGCATTTGTGCACATGCACACACACATGCACAAACAACACAAACACAAACCTGGAGCAGTGGGCAGCAAGCATGTGGTGTCGGGGGGCATGTGGGGGTCCATGTCTTCATAAAGGACACTGAGTTGTAGAACCCACCAGAATGGGATTCAAACCTGAAACCTCTAGGGCAAGAGTTCAATTCCTTACCACTGGAGCAACATGAGTCCACTTGACATCAGCTGCTGTTTTTATCTGCTATATGCTCAAATTTGCGTTAACAGGTTAGTTGGACTAAGTACTATAACTACTAATAAGTAGTTGATTAGTGTGTGTGGACAAAAAATATCTGAATATTAAACTATAAAACTATAACCTCTATTCTGTCTCAACTTCTAACCACAAGATCTTTATTGTTTACACAAGGATTAGGCCTTATCTGAGCCAGGATAAGGCTACCAATTCAAAAAGCAACATTATGGGATTTTGCTTCCTGATATTCCCAGACAACTGAGATAAGGGTCAGTATACAAAGACGCATTTAGCCAATTCAATCTTTTGACTGTGTTTTATAAAGGACGCTGGAGTTGTTTATAAGGATTTCCTAGTTGCATTGCTCAAGTTCAAGTTCTCTTTATTGACTTATCGCTTTCCCAATATAGTTTTTCCTACAATAATTAGTAGGGTGACCAAGCATTCTCTTGTCCTCGGACATGTTCTCTATTTATGTCTTGTCTGGGGCAACCAGACGGGTTTTAAAAATTCACGAAAATGTTAGGGTTTCACTCTTTTTCATTACGCGGGTTCAGTGAAATTACGCGTGTAGGAAAATTGACCAGCGCTTTGCGCACAACACACGGCACTACTTTTTTGCTCAATGAAATTAACTAGATGATGTCTTGTGTGGACGGGTCACACGCAGGCACACCCAAACTCACGGTTGGTACAATTTTATAGCTGTATATATGTCACTGTCAGGGGATGGAGATCTCAAAGCTCACATTATAAAAAGCTCAAATCACATATTTGTGAAACTCTTCTATTCATCTTCTTATCAAGAGATATTGTTGAAGCTGTATTTTCTAACAGAAGAGTTGATATTTGGAACATTATTCCAAGATACTATTTATTCATTTATTTAAAAGGATTTCATTTATTTAAAATAAGTCCAATATTGGTACACATTTTTACAGATGTACTTTTATTGTAATACGGGAGTTAGTTTTTCATAATTATAGAATATTAAAGCTTCAATTTTATGTATATAGAGTGTATACATATATACTGTATTGATATTAAAGCTTAAAAAACAATAAACAAAAAATAAAAATAAAAAGGGGTTTATTAAAAGGGTTACGGTTATGGACTATTATTTTGTACAAGTTTGTACAGATTTTTATTTATTTTAAACCGTTGTAGCATATTAAAGCCTGTTCATCAACCTCAGAGAAGCTTGTGTGAATTTGTGTCTTGATGCCGCGCCGATTGTCCTCTTTTTTGGAAATTAAAATGTAGTCACACTAATATATAGCAAACACAGACCATCTCAAAGCAGCAAACTTGACACAACGTTGAATGACAGGTGGGAATTATTAATTCAGTTGGATCCACACCACACAAGAATAACAATAATTCTAGGGATCCTATGAAACATAAAACCTATCTTGTGAAGAAAAAAAAAAGTTGGTCTTTTTTTAAACAAGCTTTTCCAATATCAACATGAACAGTGTGGACTATCTTTTATTGCAACAGTTTTGTGATAAAACCTGGTTAGTGCAGCTCAGTTCTGCTCTGCTGAAATTCAGAATCATTTTGTATTGGTTCTACACCTTTACTATTACTTTGAGCCCAGGGCATAGTCAAAAGCTTTTATTTATACTTGCCTCACAAGCATTGTCAGGACAATCCCGCTTGTGATAAGTACTCGTATTGGCCGTTTTCTCACCATTTGGATTGGAATTGCATATTTCTGGCCTTCACTTGCAAAGAAAATATTGCACGTCTAAACCCATTCCCATAGCATGGCTCATAACGTGGAGCTAGAAGTCATCCAGCCTGCAAATTGCCCATGGAAAATTCTTGTTTGCTTGACTATTATGCATGCCACATCCTATTCAGACCTTTGTGTTGGCTGTATCCCCTGCATGCAAAAATCCTACCGTGATACTATGACATTTCCAAAACCTGTCTGCAATCGGTCACGGTGTAAAATATCTCTGATATGTTTTCATCAGTTCGCGCTTCGTCCAGGATCTACATTGAGAAACATTATCCCGTCCTTGATGTTTTATCATTAGCTGGGAAGTGTTAGAGCTCCAACTGAGATCTTTTGATGGAGCACAGACAATAAAGTGATGGAGACAGCTAGCCAATTTTGCCTGCTGCTGTTCCTCAGCAAGGCGCCTGAGTATTTGTGCTAAAAAGTGGAATGATAGTCACATTGCACAGACACAGTACAATAGCTCTACACCATTTGCCGGCATTAGATTATTTTAGTGATTGTGTGAGGGGTGTGTTTATTATTAAATGATCTTCATAATGCAATTTTTGTCTGTAAGATCTGAATGAAAGCTATGGGCAGTGGAGTGTTTCTAATGTAGAATAAGGCAGTTCCAGAATCTAACACGTGGGCTACTGCAAACTTTCCGCTCACACTACAGATCAATCTGTGTTGCTTTTTAAAGCTGATCTGTGGATCTGTCTGTCATCTTTGAGTGAGGAAATCTCACCTGTCTTTGCAGACAGATGTGCAAGACTTTACTACACCTAAACCAGTAGCTGTAGTAATGATGCAAGAATCAGCAAGATGCAGAGAGACTCTCACATCTGAGAACAGCTGTCAGTGTGTGGAATGGATGGAAACCTGGAGGGTCCCCCATCATGGCCTGTGACCACTGTGCAGCACTCATCCGCTCGTTCATTATCCGCCATACTGTGGTTTGCAGGGAGTCAAAGTCCAAGAGAATTTCCAAACTTTGTGTATTACATGTCACACCTTCACCACTGCAATTGTAATTAAATGCCACTAATGCCACTTTTTTCCATCTTTGATGACTAGAGACAATACACAGATTTGTGTAAAAATTTGACATATTATAGAATTTGCTTGTCTGAACAAAGCTATTGGAAAAGCATAATACTGGTCTTGGGGATCATTTAGCATTTTCAAATGCAGAAATAATGTAAAGTGAATGAGTTTGTTAGTATAATGAATAAGTTATTAACAGTGACACACACACACACACACACTCACACATACACACACACACACGCACGCAGGCATACACACACCCGGAGAAGTGGGCAGTTTTGGGTCGTGGTGTTTGGGGACATATGGGGGTCAATGTCTTGCTCAAAGTTTTGTTGTAGAAACCATCGGACTGGGATTCAAACTTGCTATGCATGGGTGGCAAACTCTACAAGATTCAAACTCCCTACTACAAGACTACAACTGCTGACTTAATGCTGCAAGGACTTAATTGTGCCCTGGATTGTATGTGGTTATATACATTAAGGAGAACACATTCACTACATGAAAATCACCCCGTTTAATATTCACTAATCTTGTTTACTAACTTTTTTGGTAATAATTGTCCTGTAGACAAACATGGTATGATATGAAGTGAAAGGCTTTGAATGACTACTGAATTATGTCAGGAAAAGCTGATTTTTGACAGCAAAGTCTGACATTTATAAAGTGTACACACTTGTACTGCATAGCAGGCAATAACGTAAGTGGATGCCACTTACTGCACTAGTAGGCCAATGAGTTCATTATGACATAAATCCATATTAAAACATCTTCACCTCTTGTGGAACGGTCATCTCCATGGTTTAGACGTGTAAATGGACTATACTGACCTTCATTCCAGAAGCAACGGTGAGGATGCACGTTGGACAAGAACATTCTGTTTCTTTCCAACCTTTCCCAAATGTACTATCAGGTTGATGTCACACTTTATAATTCATAGAAGACCTTTTAACACGTAGCAAAAGACTTTAATTGTGCACAGTCATTTTGGAAGAGAAGCCATATCCGAACTGCACAAAGTTGGGAGCATGGAATCGTGCAACATGCTTTGGTATTATCAGGGTTTCAGTGCTCTCTGGACATTTACATTGAAAAGGTTGCCCTCAGTTTACTTCCGTGTTTATGTTGCCACACTTTGGAGTTTGAATAATTTGTCTGCCCAGGTGTCATGCATTAATTTAAATTCATTATTTAATTATCTTATTCACCTGTGTCTTGTTGTGTCTGATTTGTTCTTGTATTTAAGGCTGTGTTGATTTGTTCTGGGATGTTTGACGGTTTCTTGCCTGGAATTCCCTCTTGTCTGAAAGTTGCCTAATGGCAAGATTGCTTTTATCCTGCTTCTGACCATTATTGGTAATGTTTATTTACCCTGTTTTTGGCCCAACATTTCTGTTTTGTTTGTATAAAATTCCAGTCCCTGCAAGTTGGTCTGAGCTCCTGCATCTCTATCCGTGACAGGTATGCTGCAGTATTTGGAATTCCTTTCACTGACTCATTTCTGGTAGCTTTCAGAAGTCCAGGAAGACAGACCCCACATTATATTTCCTCTTGTTCTTTACATGTACGGTATCAAACACTTTCCATTGCACATGGTGATGTACATGTTGCTCAACGTCACAGTTCCAGACTGGAGTTCTGCGCTTCTGAGAGCAAAGCTTTTGTTCACAAATGTCTGTGGGGAAAAAAAAAAAGGGGGGGGGGGGTCACCTGGAGTGAAAGAGCTGAATCTGTTTTTGCTTGGATGAGTATTACATTTGCCAAAATACTTTATTCGTTTGCCAGATTGAATTATAATGGTTTGAAATTGAAATATAGTATGATCAGATTAGCCACAATTACCCTGTGCGAAATAGGGCAAGCCAAGTTTCTCATTAATAACAACGGGAGCAGATTTCTCTTTATTAACGCCAACAGGCCTTCTTTACTAACCATGCTGTTTCGTTGTCTGGTGACCTGCATTTTTCTCACATTGCTGAAAAAAAAAAGTCTAATCCAGTAATGGAAAAATTCTATCATTTAAAATTATAATTTTAAAACTGTTAAGTAAATTAAATTAAAGTGTTGATTTCTAATTATATTTTGTAATACCCTGAAAATGTAAATAGTAATGTAAAATTGTATAGGTGTTTGTAAAACCCTTAGACTTGAATCATCTCACACACTAACATGCAATCTTTCCTTTATGGCTTCAGTTTCCTATCGCCTTCATTTGCTTTCTCTTATGTATGTTTTCGTTTTCTCCATTTAGATGTTCTCCCCACAACCCCTTCACCCACCACTACCATCAGCGACAAAGGTACAGTACTGCATCCGAGCTGCAGACTTTCACTCCATCTTAACCTGGGCACATATGTCTTAGACAGAGAGCGAAGCAGGCTAGTCTTTGAACTAAAACACAGCTGGAACAGGCTGAGAATACAGAGATCTTTGTGATCATGGTGGACTGTGGCTTAGTGGCATCCATGCCGATGCTTGTCGGGTTGTGTTTGTCAATTTTATTTTTACTTCTGATCTTTCACCACAGACATTCATTCTAGTGGGAAAGCTTGTCAAAATCTGTTTTTGTCATATTGGATACATGTTTCTGTACCTGGTTTTTGAGAGACCAGCAAGTCTATTATCTCTTGCAGAAGCATGTCAGAAGTTTATAGCTCAAGTGGAGTTTGCAAGTTACCAGGTTCTTTTGGGTTCCCCAATTTATTCCCACAGTATAAAAACATGTTGGTCAGGTGAACTGAATTGAAATGAAAGGGCCTTTATTAGTCCCACGTGGGCAAATTGCATCTTACAACAGCAGCAAAAAAGAGAAGGGCTGACGAGAGAATATAACATAAAACAATAAAGATGCATAAAACAAGCGGGATTGTCCTATAAAACAATAAATATTTTTTTAAAATAAAAAATAAAATCAATCATAAAGGTAATCATAAACGTGATTCTAAATTAATCATAAAAGTAATCATAAAGTCTTGGACTGTGTATGTTTGACAGATCAATTTATTGTTGGTTTAAGATCCCAGTGACAACTGTCCAGTTAGTTTAAGATCCCACATTGTATAAACAAGGCAGGTAAAAAGTTGGATGAATAAAATGAACTTTTGAGAAAATAAATACCCTGAATACTTCAATAAATGTAAGATAAGCACTGAAATAATCGAGAATATGGCCTTGTGCACCAAAAAAGAAAGAAGTGTGTGTGCGTGCGTGCGTGCGTGCGTGCGTGCGTGCGTGTGTGTGTGTGTGTCTTAGTCTCAATTGTCAATTTACCAATAATCCTGCAAAACATTTCATGTGCATTAACATGCAAAGGGACGGTGAGAAGAGGGTTTCCCAGAAAATAAATCAATGGCAGATAATTGGTGTTGTACAGAAATGTAATACATTTTTGATGAGCTCTCTAAGACTATGAGCAGATCGGGTGAACTCTACTGTCAAAAAAATCAATTAAGCCATAATGTCTCGCTGAAAAGCTGACTCGCTTTAGGGGGTGACATTTACAGATGACTGCCATTTATAAAACTAAAGAAAGTGCTAACTGGAAGTACTCGGCACACCTAGCTCTGTTCTGAACACCGTCACTCTCTGCAGCTCGGAACGTGATCATATTGTTGTTTCTGAGGAATCGTGTGTCGTAGTGATTGCCGGCCTGAACTAAGACAATCTGTCTGTCAGAATCAAGAAGCGTTCTCTCGTGATCCAACCTCTCTGAATGCAAAGCGAGAATGTAGGAAGTTTATTGGGGCGAGGGTCTTAACCTCGGATTACCACTGGAGCAGAACTCGCTCTCGAGTTGAGGAGTGTAATCCACTGACAGGGCTTTATCTGATGTGCTGCTAAGCTAAACATCACCTTCAGACACCGGAAGACCACAACTTCTCCAAATCGCTCTAATGTTGTTTTCAGTTTCATCGTTGTCTTTAATAAATCCAACTGTATTAATGACATATTTGCTTCCTTTGAAGTTCATCAGTTAAGTAGGAGTTTGGAGTTCTGTTTCATTGATTTGTTTGTCATGCACCATTATCTTTAGCAAAGTAAACCATCAATCAATTATACAATGTACCAGTTTAGTAAATTATAATTTTCTAATTCTTTTCCGGTTTTTAATAATCCCACACATGTAGTGTGACTTGAATTACTATAAAATGGATAAAATTGAAAAAAAAAAAAAGGTTTTTAAAAAGGTAAAAATGTTGGCTAAGTTCCTTCTGCATCATGTCATGTAAGATTTATTGTGGTGGTGACTGGTCGTGTGAGTTTATAGGTATGAAGGGTCGGCTCAGCATTATTTGATTTCATGGGAATTGGAGCTGCCGTGCCTCTGTGATTGATATTGATAGGAGCAAGTGTGTGCCAAGACGGTTTCTGTGAAAGGGCAAAACTGTGTACTATCCGCATGGATGTGTGGACGCCCTGCTGAGTATTGATGGAGTCTGAAGCATGGCAGACAGATCCGGTGCACTACAGGCGGCTCTATATTTCCTAAGGTGTCAAGTCAGTACTTTTTTGTTACTGTGCAGCTGGAATTGGCTGGACATCAGCATTCACCATAATTTTTTCATCTTGTTATCCAGCATCTTCACCATCCTAGAAATCTCATCCATGAATCTTCCAAACAATCTCATTAGGCTGAAATGTCGAGGCGAGTGTGGACTCAGTCGCTGTTGACGGACAAGTATATGTCACTAGAAAGTTAAGTAAAGATTTGCCTTTGTATTGTTTGAGCAGGCAGAAGCCGACGCTCCTCGTGTAGACATCAGCAGAGCTTCCCCGCTCTGTAATGAGTTTCTCCTGAGAAGCTTCTTCAGTGTGTCCTGACTGCTCGCTCGCATACGTCTGCTGAACGTTTATGGAGCTCTGCGTAGGAATGAGTTGCTTCTGGCTACACAGCGTTTGCTGTTGTTCATTTTATTATAGCTTTACAAATGTCTTCCAATACAAAGCCTTGTGTGATTCAATCACTTTACTGTACTTGACATTTACTTCGCAGATGCTTACAACTTACAGGAGCAGAAAATTTAGTTCAGAGTCTTGATAAAGGACAAGTTTTGTTGTGACTGGGATTCAAACCTGCAGTCCAACACTGATGGTGTGAAGGTTGTGACACTGGAATAAACCCGTTGAAATCTTCTCTTCTGACTACATTCATAGTCAGATGAATTCTATGTGTACATATGTTTTAATAATAATAATAATAATAATAATTGAACCTTTATTAGTCCCTCAGTGGGGAAATTTTTTCTCTGCATTTAACCCATCCGATCAGACACAAACTCGGAGCAGTGGGCAGCCAATGGGACAACACAGAGGACTTTGGCAATCAAATCACGTTTCCTAGTTGTAAAAGAAATCAAATGAAGAAAAGAAAGCGTGTGCTTGGCTTTACAAAAGGCAGAGTCTAATAAAGAATTTTGTACTGCAAGAAATTCACAGCGGCGACTCATTATCAGGCGTCGCTCATTGTAGCGGCGTGAGACGCGCGGAATCTGGCAGACACAGAGACAAAGAGTTACAAAAAGACAGACAGAGTTACACACAGAGAGAGAGACAGAGAGAGAGAGAGAGAGAGAGAGAGAGAATAC
>MU204338.1:262673-272983 GCA_017309775.1 Paedocypris sp. Pulau Singkep | reverse complement strand
GGTCGAGAACCATGGTCTCGGACTTGGAGGTGCTGATTCCCATCCCGGCCGCTTCACACTCGGCAGCAAATCGATCCAGTGAGAGCTGGAGATCACGTCCCGACGAAGCCAACAGGACCACATCATCTGCAAAAAGCAGAGACTCGATCCCGAGGTCACCGAACCGGATCCCTCCTCCGCCTCGACTGCGCCTAGAAATCCTGTCCATAGAAATGTTTAGCATATTATAATCGGTCTTTATAAGATGGTTTGATTTTTCTGCCATCTTATTGTGCTTTCACACCCATTAGTTCGGTTCTTTGATCTGGACCAAGTACAACGAATGATACATTGTTACATTTTTCTTGCATTTCGATTCATGTTCACACTACACTTTTTGCTCGCATCTGCACCGAACCAAAATGCAGTCATATGACAATGTCCATATAACTCATTGGCCAAACGTATAATAATGATTGCACACCCACACCATTTGCCCATCGGAACAGCGGCAGCCAAACACGCCAGCTTCCACTCACATCCGGGCATCAAACTAAAAGAGGCTGGTGTGAAAGCACCCTTAGTAGTATGTTTTATTCTAATGAAATGTGAATAGGCTTCAGCATCTATACTAACAGAATCCTGCAAGAGAATCACTTGAGAATGGATGTTCTAGTTGTTCTCACATGATGACGTCACTGTCAATGTTTAGTTCTCTGTCTATCTCTGTACTGTCAGAATTCTGCAGTAATAAAGCTCTGGATGTAAGGCACATCAGCAAAAACTGACAGTTATTTCACCACGCGGACCACCCCAGCTCGCAGAGGGATGGATTGTTCAAGCAGAATCTAAGATGGGAGAAAGATGGGTTGCCAGCGCTAGATTAGCATGGTTCTGGTTTGGTGTGTGTGTGTGATGCAGTCGTGCTTTGTGTGAGAGGTAATTGTGTGTTAATGAGATGATCTCACGAGACACTCAGTCCTGCAGGTGTTTGTCGTCCTGCTTCCGGTAATTACAGTGTCTTTGTTTTGCTAAACATTTACTTCTATTTCTTTCTTTTTCAATTTTACTCAATTGTACAATCAAAAACGTGTGTGTGTGTGTGTGTGTGTGTGCGTGCGGGGGTGTATGTGTGTGCAGATCTTATTCTTGCAAGAATTCAATTCATCTCAACTTTTGTATCCTTTGCCATTCAGACGAGACGTTTCATCAGATCTCTCACTTCAGCTTATGTCCAACCACATGTAAATCTAATGTGCAGCTGGTAAGTTCTATAGTAAATTCATTTGTTTCTAAACACACCCAAGCACTCGACTAGGCTTCTGTTGCGCCAACTACAAGAGAGCGTTGTAGAAAGACACATCCACTGAATTGTCGAAAAACTCCTCCATATGGATTTCTGCGATGACAGGTTTATTAATAGTTGCATGTTGTGATGATTCCTTCTCGCACATTGTCTTTTTAGGATCTGAATGTGAAAAGAATCTGAAGACTAATTCTGTATTAACGTTGCGATATATTCCCGCATTTAGTGGCAATAAACAATTAAATATAATTGATTACTGCATATTTAGTGTTTCTGTTAAAGTTCAGATTAGCATGTTCAGTGTATGTAATATGTTTACCAAAACGTTCACGCTATATGTCGTCTTTTATTTTTATGTATTTATGTATTGAATGTATTTTTAATTGTCGTGGAGAACGTATCCAAGGTCATGTCCAATCTTTCTGCAACGTGTTTTCATGTATTAAAAACGATGTTTTTTCTTTCATTGCTTGTGTCACGTGCTGAATGCTTTTTGGTTAGACTGCTGGGTTTCAGAAGCGTGGCCTTTTGGTAAGCCTAAAGTTTGATGCCAGGAGTGATAGTGTTTTTTGTTTCATGGTTTTTTTTATTGTTCTTTGCACCAGGGAACTACCTTAGTGAAAATCCAAATCTAGTTCTGAAAATGCAATAAGAGTGAGCAGCCATATTTCCGAGCGCTGTTCTTCAAGATATCCCTGATTATTTCTTCCAAAGTCTCTTTTAGCTGGAAATGCCAGAGGAAGAGAAGACAAACAACACGTTTAAGGAAAGCAACATGCTATTCCTTTGGGTATGTTCACAGTAGAAAAGCAGAAGATGGCGGTCCGGCCGCAGACTCAGATGTTTCAGTGGGTCCGCAGCTGCTGCTCTGACACTGGCTGCAGTTTAATTAGTCACTTCAGCACAGATGCAGAATGAGACTCGTAAAACATGCGCTCTCGTGCCTCACAGCAGTGCATAAGTCTTCCCCTCCACCTCACCCTGCCATAAATCAGCAGAAAGTCCTTTTTATCCCTCTATAAATTTCAGCGACCCACAGCCTGCTTAACGCGAATGAGGTTTGTATACTCAGCGCATGCCGATTAATGCCTAGATGGGCTAAAAGCTCACGGTCTGTAAATGCGGTTCAGAAAACACATTATGAAATGTCAGAGGAAGGAGATGGAAGATATGTTGGTCTTTTAGTGGTTGCCAGATATCGCAAGGTCGGGGAATGATGCTGCGCGTGTCCCGAACATTTTAGATTCCCACAACACACGTGCTTTATAGTGGCTCGTTTTGGATGTAAATGTGTCTGCCTGTAAATTTCCTTTGCATCTTCAGATATCCGTAGCCCAGGACAGCTCATTTATCTGTGGAGCGAGATGGGAAGCGGGCCGCTGCGCAGAGAATAGAATCTGACTGTCTTCATTCCTACTTTCATGCTAATCAGCCCTAGGAACGACCGCTAGAGCCACGAGAATACGCCTCTGGTGCAACATGATGCAATGCAGAAACCTCTGGATCTCATATCAAAGCAGAGTGTTTGTCGGTCTGGTCCTCCTGCTGGGCTTGATCTGTTCGTTTGCGGCGGGCAGAAACGGGTCCATTTGAAGATCTGGTTTATATTCAATCATCGGTGTGGACACGCTATTGATCCGTCCACACTCTCGATGGTTGTTTAGATGGAGGCTTGTACATATTCTCATTAAAGAAGCAAGTGTTGGATGCAGGTTCGGCTGGATTGGAACAATGTTTGATGTTGAATAGTTGGTCGGTCATTGAAAGGAAAGGGCACCTTTTATCACCTCTTGAAAGGCTATTGATTCCACACTGAATGAGGAATATTGAGAGACAAATATGGTGGAGGGTAGATTGTTGCACGAAAGTATTTTCTCGCTCTGGCTTTACGTCAAAGTGAAGTGCAATCCCAGGATCTCTTACTGGTTTATCATAAAACAAGTTTTACTCACATTATCATTATCACGTTATGTTTGTAAATGATCCCATATCTTTAAAAAAAAGCCAACATTGCAGACCAAATCCGTGGTAAGAAATAAATAAGATGAGCGACATTTAGTACAATAGAGGTTTACAGAGACTTTAACAGGGAGCAGCAGAAACTCGACAGTGGTTAGAAATCAACACTCTCTGAAGAAGAACAAAAGGAATAATAGCTCGTGTTTTGGTGCTAAATATGCAAAAGTTCCTCCAGATTACGTTTCTGGAATTCTAGGTAATAACCAATCTGATTTTTGTGAGCGTAACAGTAGTGAAGGTTTGTAATACGTCAAAAGCTTTACATTTAAACACATATGGCTGTCGTGAAAATTTGAGAATTTAAAGTATGGTTAAAGTATAAAAAATGCCTTATTTTTCATGAACTAAAGCTCTTATCTTAAAACGTTTGGTAAATGAAAGATTTGTTATTTCATTTGCACTGAGGTTCATATTTGTGCTGACTGTTAAATACCCCAAGTTTTATTTAAAATGTGTGTGGAAAGCTGTTCCACACATTTTTTCCCTCTCTTTTTATTGCTTCATTAAAAGTAGTTCCATTATAATAGCGTTCAGCCTACGTAAATCTGTTTTATTTTTACATTTACCAGAAATATCTGCCAAAACAGTGTGAAAAAACTGTTAGCAAAATGGAAAAGTGTTTTCTTGTCAAACAATGACATTCCCCGTGTCCGTTTTGAATGGAATTTATTGTTGGTTCTTTGGGCTCTAACTTGGAATTCTTGAGGAGTAACACAAGATGACTACATTTGTCTGTCTGTTCATCTGGTCTTTTTTTCTGGAGTGCAGATTCAAGGCTGGATGGAGTTCCTGAGAAAGTGGACCACGCCGTCATTGGTGGTGTGGTTGCAGTGGGGGTGTTTGCCATGCTTTGTCTTCTGATTGTCCTCGGCCGCTACTTTGCAAGACACAAAGGTAAATCGAGTCTCTGGATTGACTGGTTCTGGTTCTATTAAAAGGTTTTTCCTACTTACAGGAACCTACTTTACTCACGAAGCCAAAGGAGCGGACGACGCTGCAGACGCAGACACAGCCATCATTAATGCAGAGGGTGGACACAGCAACTCGGACGACAAGAAGGAATACTACATCTAACTCTAGTAGCACTTCCTGTGCTGAACAGCAAACGGTGGAGCGCTGGAGGACTTCCATCAGGCTGGAGAGACTGAAGCGCTGCCATCCAGAGCACCGGGGTGTGGGATGGCAGAGCTCAATTCAGGCCGCTTCACCATCCAACACCTCCTGCTGGGGTTGGTTTTGTTCAGTTATCAAACATTTGCTAAAAAGTTGTGCCTTGTTCTGTTCTGAAGAAAACTTCTATCAGGACACGTGATAGTCTGAAACGTCAAACTCCACAGTTGAATTGATTTCAATATTAAGATATCTTTTAATTGACGTTCAGTTTAACGCTCTCTTGAATGCTGTTCCGGCTGCAGATCTAAGAAATACCGTCACAGTCAATGCTCAAATGTCAGATTTAGTCAGGAAATCATCGCTCGAGTTGTCTTCACGGATTGATTCCAAGTAATTTCTTTGGCAAATTGCCTGTTGTCTCCTCAGTCCCTGTGAGAAGGAATTTGAGTCTCACTTTTCTGTGGGTCTCCAACAGAACTACAACTACCAAGCGTTTGACAGCATTTGTGTCTTATACTCCATCTGCCAATTTAACATTCAGAGCTTTGGATAATTTATTCATACAGATTGATAATTTCTTTTCGCTTAATTTTTTTAAAACTTTTAGACAGAATGGGTCACAGGAAGATGGTGAAATTGAAAAACCATTACATTTTCTTTTGACAAATTGGTGTGAAATCAATATATGTGGTCGCGAATACAACTAAAGATACAATTATTAACTGAGTTTAAACTTAACGAATGGCTTATTTTGATGCAGTGTTTTGCTTACATTGGCCTCATTACAGTAATTAAACCACGTCATGTGATGCAATTCTCTTCTTGTCAGTCCACATTCTGTTCCTTATGTGGGATCCCTGGAGTGACCTGGTACGCTTTGCTTTGGCTTTTCCAACAAGCCAATGGACAAGTGCAATGGCAGCATGAATTTGCTCACGTGTAACTTTTGAACCAAGTAGTACAAGAAGCGTACGCTTTTTGCTGACTGAACCTGGTCACAAGTGGTGGTGTTGTACATGTACTGAATAGCAAAAACAAGCAACTTTTGCTCTCTACTTTACTATATATTTTTTCAGTATATTCAGATCTTTACTACACTACATTTGAATGGATACTTAGTCCTTTAATACAAAAATCTACCGCGGTTAATTTGCAAATTTGAATTTGACTGATACTGACTTTTTGTTCCTTTTATTTATTTCCATCTGTAATTTTGAAACTTTGAGATGTTAAATTTCATTTCTATATTAGACAATAAATCCTCATAAATAAAGAGTTTTTTGTTTTTCAGCCTTATTTGAGCCTAAATTCAGTATCAGTAAAATTCTCAAGTTCTTGTAAAATGTAATACTTTACGACTCTTTCTTAAGCCTTCTTGGAATTGATGAATTGTAACCTGAGTCATTTTTACAGCAAGGTATCCATACCGTATTTTTACTCAAGTATGGTTTTCAGGTACTCTTTACTACCCTTCTACCAGTTATACCCTCCTGGGGACATCACTGCCGGTCATCAGTTGTGTCCAGTTAGTGGGCGCGCCAAAGAGCTTCAGACGCTCAGAACAGCTCTGTTTGTTACAGTGGATGGCAGAAGGGGAATGCCGTATCCAAAAATTTGACTCACGCAATGGATGCATTATATGTTTAATGCATTAATGATGCATTAATGCGTACGTGTTACTACTGTGTTCTGGTTCAAAGGTTACAATATGCACATTTTTGCTGGTATTGAACATGTTCAATGGCTTGTTGAAACCGAATCAGGTCACTTAGATTTTCCATACAGTCCTTAAGACAGAACATCTTGTTCCCTTTAGTCAGGCAACCAAATTTATGCAAGTAAATAAAACTTTTCAGTGCAGATATTGTCATTTTGCATCAATAATCTGGCTGAAAAAAGTGACCCGCAATGACCAGACAGATTATTAAAGTTCTATTCACAATTCACTCCTAAACATTTCTACCTGCTCTTCTCACTGATTCGTTGCAGCCACTTCCGAGCATTAAAAATCAAAAGCCAAAGCAAAAATGGAGCAGAAGTCTTTGCTCAGCTGGACAGGAAAGTTGTGGAAATGTTCTGCGACACAAGCACATCTTCGAGAGTAAACTGGGATACATTCGTTTTTCATTCCATATGGTCATCTTGAGCTCTGTGAGTTTCCTGTTGTTAGAGCTTTTGTGTAGTGACAGCTACTAAATAAAATAAGCCTGTACGTCCTAAGCCATACTTGCGGCTGTGTCCTCCTAAGCGCTCGCGCACTTATTCCTTCCGTTTGTAAATTCCTGACCGATTGAAATAACTCAACAATAATGTAATGTTTGATAAATGTCTGTGATCTCCTCTAAAGTGTTATTTTCTCCTGGTCTGCAGGGTTTGAGGAGCGCATATATCCTGTTTTTTACTTACTTTAGTGTAGAGTTAGTCTTCAGTCAGTGATTTATTACTCGCAAGTCAGACGGAAGAGTTTTATATTGTTCCTTGTTTTGTGTCCCGGGCTGTTGGACTGATACATATTGTTTGTGATTCTAAACGTACTGGGGCATTTTGAGCGATTAGCATTGTAAATCCTCTTGACAGATTGTTTGGTCATAGTTACACATACGGTTTCTGTATTATTAAGTGCTTCAGTTTCAGCCTGTTGCTGACAGAATTTGTCAGGTGAGATAATTACATTTTAAAAATTAAGAAAAAAAAAAGTATATTTGTGTGAGAATGTCTAGCTATTGCCATACTTCATACTTAAAAAAAAAACTTTTCGCTGTTAATATGTTGTACAGAATTCCCTGTTTTTATATATTCAGATTTATTTTAAACTGTCATGTTTTACGATCAATGTCCCACTTATTAAAATGATCCCATTAATGTTAATGATTTACTTTTTTGAGACTTCAGTCTCAAAACTCTATAATTACAAACATATTTTCTTCACATACTCAACTGATGTGCCGTGAATGTGAAGATATGCGACATTATTTAGACATGTAACCGCATAAAACTGTTTAAAATGGTCTTTTCTCTGAATAAGAGTGAGATCTGCAGGTGAGCAGTTGCTTTTTACTTCATTATTGCTGCAGTGACTCATGCGACGACAGAGAAGAACACGTTGGCTAAATGCAACCGGCTTTTGTTAATAGTGGTCTAAGGAGTTCATAATTGATGTCATTATTTTGAACACATAATTGAATTTATAACGGCAAAAACCAACTATATTACTTTAGCTATAAATAAAAGCAAACACAATTTTGAGTTTCCTGGTGTCTCAGGTTGGTCTCTTCTTTATTTTTTGCTTCTCAGGATAGAAAGCAAATGTGATTCCCACACTGAGCAACGATTTGTTGTGCTCCTTTTGCAGTGTAAATGTTTATTTCTGTGTAGATGGGCAACAGCACATCACAGGTTAGAAAAGAAAACTAAAAAGAAAGGTACATTTTACTCCAAATGTCTTTAAATCATTTTTGACCCACTCTGTCGCCAAGAGCCGCTTGGTTTTTAGTTTGAATGTGTCCAATATTCAGTTTCATTTCTGTAGTTTGTGTTCCTATGTAATTAAAGCTATTTACGTGTTTCCAATTACACTTTGTATTTGACCATGAAAAAACATTTTTTACAGAAATGGAGCAGTACTGTCTTAATAAAAAATGAAATGTTAATGTTCAAACTGAGCTGTCTTGTATGTTCACTGAAAGTGAGCACAAACGATCCACTGCTGAAAATTGCCAGTAAACGCTCTGATTCCAGGTGTCACACTGGGGATGTATAGACTTCTGCTTTGGCATCGGTGTTAGCGTTTGCTTTGCCAAGACTAATTACAGAAATTGAAGAATGAGCAAAACGACCCTCCGCCATCACACTGGTGTTGAACCGTTCCCACTGAGCACTGGTGCGAATCCACAATGCGCTTAAACAAGACAAGCTCTTGTTCTCCTTAAGACGGTAAAACCCTACTGACTAATAGTAAATATTAATCCATGTTGTCCAGTTATAACTATATATAGCACTTGATCTTGCTTGATTGTAATAGCATTAAGGATTTGGCCAACTTAAAGTATTAAACATTAGTATTTACTGTATCTCATCCTGTGATGATTAGCTCAACTATTCAGGTCTCTGTATCAATATCAATTATTTTTGCATCAATATTATTTAACATTCTCTAAACCAATAGAAACAGGTCAATTGTGATGAGCACATGCAGCTCTGGTAAAATGCCCTTGCTCGGCAGAGCTTGTCTGAAGCTTAAAACAACTAACAAGGAAAGAAACCTGCTCCAAAGAAGGAGCTGAGGTAATCGCACAATAAAGTCAAAAGTGAAAATCCACGGTTGCAATTTCTACTCCTTTTTAAGAGGATTTCTTCGCCGATGCCGGATGATTTTTCAGCAGAACCCTGCAGCACTGGCCGCTATGGCTTCGGATTTCTGCAGTTTTACAGCAATTTCTGTGGAGTGACTTGGGCAAAGAAGTTTGATTGTCCTGCTTGGAAGCAGCGCAGCTTCAGGAACTTTCTCAGCGGTTCATTAAAAACGAAGTGCATACAGAAAATGTGCTGTTTGTTCTAAACCTAACAAACATATGATGTAATAATCATAATTAATCTTATAATTTATAATATAATATAATTTCTTAATATTTATAATAAAAAATTGTAAATAATCTTTTACATAATACTTACATAATTGTCACTCCAGTGTTTTAATGGTGCAATGTGTTAATGTGGCAGTTGTGTCAGAAGGAAAATGGATGATTGTAAAAACTCTTTGTTTGATCATGTTAGCACTGCTGGAAACTGTTTAGCTGCTTAAAGAAGCTATAAAACTGATCTTCCTTTGAGCCGGTTGAGAATCTGGAGCATCACATTTGAGGGGTCAATCAAACGCTCAAAATGGTCTTAAATAGAGAACTTTCATGTGAAACTTGAGTATATCCTTGTTTTTAGAAAATAAAGTGTGACTTTTCATGGAACACACAAAATTGTCTAGGTGACCCCAAACTTTTGAACGGTAGTGTATAGTCCTCATTTTCGTTCAGTGTGTCATAATGCAGTACAGCAGGGGTCTTAAACTCACCATTAGAGTAGCTTCAGGGAACATTCTCACATTCAGAGCAAAACGCAACATATCTGCCCTGATTTGGGTGATGTACAGTGAACAGTCTGATAAGCACAGTCGTGGTTTCGGGCGGCATGTGGAATCCTCATGGCTATTACTGTATTTTGTTGAGGTCCGTCTTTTACATTATTGGTTTTCTTCATCGGTGGGCTGGAGGGCGGGGCAGGGCAGGTTGTAGAGAGCTAGTTTGAGACCCCAGAGCTACACCTTCTATCTTATATTTATTCTCTTGACAACCCCATTGCCTTCAATAGCAAACTTGCTAGAGACAGAATATTGATTCTCAAGTGAGTGACATCATGTAAGAATGCTCTGGATGCATCCGAGTCTGCATGTAATAGACAATTGCCAGGTCACTTGGATCATAATACAACCAGATTGTACTGTATAATGTTTCTCAAGACATCCCAGAGATGACACCTGCGCTGTGTGTGGTTAATGTAGCTTTAAGAGTGTGAGCACGGCAGCAGGAAGCGTAGCCGGGGGTGAGCCGCAGCATTGCCCCTGACCCACATTCTCCCACAGAGCAAGCGGCAAATAAATATCTTCATCGCTGTCACTGGCTGCGTCTGCCGGTTTGATCTTTCCCATGGCTGCTGTCAGTGGGTGAAGCTCGGCTCAGTGGGAAAGGAAGGCAGCACGATTTGCCGGTGAGTCATCTCCGTATGTGGTGCGGCACAAAATTCTGGATAAGAAGAAAGTAAACTTGGCAAAAACTGCAGAAGAGTAATTGATGCTTCCGTTTCTGGGCCGTGGGCTAAATAGGCTGACTTCAGACCGGCCTTT